>MU883118.1:0-23389 GCA_036418205.1 Ostertagia ostertagi
CCAAGCCGGAGGCCAAACATAAAGATTTTCTTGGTGACGTGGAGAAGAGAATCCGAAATTAGGGCAGTTAGCAAAGTTCATGCTGTCTTTCCAACGGCAGGGCCCCATTCCTACAGCGTGTCGTCTACCTCGAACAAGAATGGATAGAAGTGGTGCAGCGTTTCGGAATAAACTCATGTTGGCTTCTCTTCCAAAACATGGCAAAAGCACAAACTTCCATTTCTGTCACAGCTCCCTTTTTACGAAAATCCACTAGGATTGTTATCCTGTTCCGCTTTGTGCCCACGGCGAATCCAGTTTTAGAGCGACTGTATTTACGTCTGATTTTTACAGTGAAGACACCTCACCATGAAGGCATATCTTGGGTTTACAGCATGGTGAATGGTTCGTTAGGCAGAAATAATAGGGATGAAGAGGAAAATGTGTTGATCCTTAAATCGCCCAGAGCGAAACTCCACCGTATTAGGCATACTAAGCATCTAATTCAATAGCTGACGTTGATGGACCAATAAGGTATAAAAGGATAAAGGATAAAGCATTTGCCGTTGATCAATCCCTTTTTGGGATGCGGCACGCATTCTACTTCCATTTGTACATTCGTAGTGGCGTTTGAATGCGATGTGGCCTATACAATGACTTGCGGGGGCCAGCCGATGTACAAGTCAGTGTTTTTATCCTCCCAGACAAGTCTGGTACCAATTAACCGACCCCGGAGGGATGGAAGGCTTGGTTGGCCCGGGCGACTCACGACCCAGGATTTGATCCCCGGACCGCTCGCGTGGTAAGCGTGCCACTTGCCACTACACCACTTCCGCCCATGAAGGTGATACGTTGACAAAATCGTGCGTCAGACAGTGGCGTCAAATGTGGCCACCACTCAGGTCAAGGAATCGTCGCCAGGAAGCCTGAGTCGTGTGTATCTGTTAAAGGAGTAATGTTCTGCGCTCCTGTCATTATGCTGGCGCTCACGTGGAACTAGTAATGCTAAAAGCTTCTTAAACAATCTGCTCCAGGACTAGGGTGCGACAAAGAAGTTTCTTGAATATGTTCTACTTATATTTACCATTTGAGGAATCAAGTCGATTTTGCATGCAATAGCCAAGGACTGAATATCAAACCATAATACAATATTTCAGGAGATGCAGGCCCCAAAGGACCTCCTGGTGAAGATGGCCTGCCAGGCATGCCCGGAGAACCTGGACTTCCAGGTCCGCCAGGGCCCCGTGGTCGGAGAGGCGAGAAAGGCATTTGCCCAAAGTACTGCGCATTGGACGGCGGTGTGTTCTTCGACAGCGAACAAGACCGGAATCGATGAGCCATTCTTTAGGAGATGCTTTCTTTTCTTGCTGATGATTAATAAAGTACAAATTTTGATGCGTATAAACATTTTCTCAAATGCTTTTTGATATTTGAGACCTCGGCGACAGCGCAGATTTTGCTCTGTCGTAACTAGCTTTTCTGAGCACGGCCGCCGTTATTTGCATGCGCGTCTCGTAATATGAGGGTCTTTAGAAGCAGAACATGTCGGGCGGCGGTCAACAGAATCGTCCGGAGTGACGCGTCGCGCGCGATCACTTGCGCGGCGTCGTAACGCGGCAGTTTTTCGATGGGCGCGGCCTTATTTGAATTTGACGATTGGAGCAATGATTCTTCATGGTCTACTTCATTCACATAATTCCAAAAAGATTATTCTCGTAGAGCCGGCACACCTTTTTGTACTTAATTAGGTCTGGTTTGCACCTAATTAAGGTCGCCGACCTTTACTTAGGTGCGAACCAAACCTAGTTTAAGTATTAAAATGAATAGGTCGTAATGCTATGCACAAATCTGTGCCCATCGTTACATGGTAGAGTCAATGTATTATTTTTGAGTTATTTATTAACTGCCGTGCTATATAGCGGTATTAGACACTATTCAAATCGGATTTCATGATGAGATTGTTAGCAAAAGGCGGGAAGAGTCGGCTTGGCGTCCCTTTAACATTCACAATAGAATGACGCTTACAGATAACTCTCTCACCGCCACCGCGCCGTCGCGGCCCGACCACTAGCGCGGCCCTCCGGACCATTCATGTTACTCACGCACCGGGTTCCTCATTGCGCGGGTTGGCTGTATGTTTTGCGTATAGGCCAAATTCTCAGAGATCACAGCTGTGCTGCTCCTCGCAGATGCCGCGAACTAGTATGTCGGCTTGGGCCTTAAAGAGTAAACTAGTGACGGCTGGAGGGAGTTGAGGACGAGTTGTACACGTGGACGTCGCATGCACATCCCATGGACGCACCGCGAAATTACAACGTAGCGGCTGAAGCCAAATACGTGAGTGCTTAGCGAAGCCATAGAGCAGGCACGTTCAAACAACTAGTCCCGACCTGCTCCCACCCCTTTTCAAGGGAAAAGTGGAAACTCCTTGTTTGAAGGCTCTTTTTCTCAACTCAAACTCAACCCTCGGAACCCATAATTTCATCGATCTCTGTGACACCATCAAATTGAACCGGAGTGGCGCTGTCATGGAGCCTTTAAAGCCTTGTTGAACAGTGTTGAGACAATGTGGATATTACATTCATACGTAGAAACACTGTCTGCACCAAAAAATAGCCTCGAGTTTGATTACTAGCGGGTTAGCGAATGCCTGCAGTGTCGTAAAATTGGGCTGCCCGACAGACGGCTCGTCGCCGCCGGAAAGAAGCATGAGCGACGGAACGAAGCCGCAGCCGCGTGCTTAGTGTTTGGGTCAATTTAAAAAGAATGTACCATTGCACAGCTTGCGCTGCGACCGAGATCGTCCGTTGACTCTGTCTCCTTGCCGCACGGCGGGCCTCCTGTTGGGTACCCTTCAGAAATTGTTCCCCTAGTACCACCGTTAGGCCCAAATTGAAAGGCTGGCGCATTGAATGGTCCGTACACAAGTCACGTTCAAAATTGAAAGAACCAGTGTTACGCTAGGACGCCTTCAGGCCGGCTGATGAACACCCCAGTCACACCAAACATGTCTGAAAGTCGCAAAAGAATCAGTGTTAATGCTAGGACGTCACCCGGAAGTGGCGCGCAGAACCCCCGCCCGAGTTCTGTGGTCAGTATGCGAGGGCTACCGAGGAGGGAACGGCCTCGGCCAAAGAAGCTAGTGGGTTTGAAAGACGAACTAGAAATGCAAACAAGCGTCTCCCGAAAGTGGTATATCTTTAGGATCGCAGAGTAACGTGAGTCTTATGCCTCCCAGAGACGCGGTGAAAGGAGCTAAACTCTAGGGATTTGGGGAGGATGCAAACCTTACTGAGGAAACCCTGTGGAACGCGTGGTCATAACGATAGCGGACCGCTCAAAACCCATCGCCTTCGAAGTGAACAAATCCGCGTCCGAATCATGGCCGGCGGATAGACACGCAAAGAGGGTACTGTCGGTGTAAGGCATCACACCCAAGATGCTCCAGAGTGAGAAGGACGAGTTGTACGTGGCCCTCGACGATGCTAGCAGATCGACTCTGGAAGGCGACTACCTCACATGGCAGGTGACCTGAATGGCCACACGTTGACAACGAGAGAGGAGCCTAAAAAGGTCTCAATAAGTTAGTGGTATAACGAACGACGAACGCCGAGGATTGGGAAGGGTTATGGACTGCCTAAAACGCCTGACCGATTCCGAAACGCGCCATGGCGAAAAGGGAAACCCCGGCGATAGCATACAGCACCGTGAAGGGAACAAAACAGATCCGACTCGTGCATCGGTGGTGTTAGAGGACCTTCTTCGGGGCAGTAAGAGACACCAAGATCTCTCTGGCGATAAACGATCTTTGCAGTGCAGTGCCTTTTGGTTACATACTTTCTATACCCTTCCCAAAAAACTATAGGGTAGGAACGAGCGGACACTCCGGGGTAGGAGTCGCACCAAAGATGGCGACCGACGGACCCCCATTGCAGGAGATGAAGGTTGTTTTGTCTAGATCCTGGATGGTCAGTAACGGCCGGACTTGAGGCCAACGCGATTGATTAGCCTACTATATACGGCCGACGAGGTACGGCGCGAGACGCGAGTAGATTACAGAGATAAGGCAGTGTGGTTTAAAATGGAGGTCCAGCGAGCTGTGAAGCAGAAGAAGAAGTCATACAAGCGCTGGCAAAAGACGCGAAGACCTAAAGCCGTCTACAAGAGTTAAAAGAGGCTCGGGAAGGATGCCGCCGCCAAGGCGAAGCAGGAATTGACGCCCTTGCACAAAAATTGAATGCACAAAAATGGAGAGAAATGTTCTGCCAAACCTTGGCCAGGCTGCCCATCCGAAGCTGACTAGATACCGGGTGGTGAAAGTGTGAAGAGGCAACAGCGCTCTATCTGAGAAAATGCTGCGGAGCGAAGAAGGGGGGAGAGGGGTGGAGAATAATGTAGGCGCACTTTCCTAGCAAGGATCTGCCCTACTGGGCACTCCCCAAGACAGAGGAACAGCTGGAAACTAATCATCATCTAGGACGAACTTGACCTTGTAGAGACCAGGAATCAGATGAATCTTGCCCAGGAAGCCGTTTTGTCTAGATGGGGTGCTAACGAGGCATGGAAGAACGACATAAGATGGTCACCATCTTCCTGAACAACGCAACTGCGGAAGGAAGGATACCGGATGCCTGTAATACATGTAATATCGTCCTAATATTCTATATAGAAGGGATAGCTGGTCTAACCTCCGCGAATTGAGTGGAATGCGCAACCTAAAGCTAACAACCGGTTGGTGACTTGACGCTGCGAAGCTGATCCAATTCTGATGATTCTCCCAGAAACACTTCGCGTTCATGCCTGACGGCCAACAACGGATGCCATCTTTATCGCCAGGTAGGTGATTGAGAATTATCGCAGAGATGCCCCGCGTGCGACTAGCTTCTCAGTAGAGCACGCCGTTACGACCGCCCATACCACGATTAGCGCTACTACAAGAAAACAAGTATCACACACCTAACCTCTCTGTGCGCTGGCCTTAGGAGCAAATACCGCACTTCTGCACGCCTGACGAAGGAAGTAAACATCACGCTTGGATCACCAATGATAACAGAGCCCCTTTACTCTTCCTTTTCACTCTAGATGTTTTGGTGCAGGGACTCATGAAGGGACCATTGAAGACCATTTTTTACGCTGACGACGTCGCTCTTATAGCATAGGAGAGCTCCAGGGCAATGTGCAGAAATGGGCGAAAAGTACTTGATAGAAGGCGGGTCTTAAGCCGAAATGCAAGAAAACCAAGTTCCTAAGCTTGAAGCGGGTACAGGGGTGATCCTGGACAGGATGGAGAAAGCATCGAAAGAGGATGGAGGAACTCCCAATACCTTGAGCGATTCTAGCCTGCCGACGGAAGTGTGGATCAGGCAGTAAAGGCAATTAACAGCGCATGTATGCAAACGGAGGAGTCCATGCAAATTCTTCTGCTAAAAGTTGTTTCAGAACAACGTTCGACCGGGAAAGTCCTACTAAGACAATTGGTTAGGAATCATGGCCACAGCAGAAGATGAGCCGGTAGATTAGTGGGACAAAAATTGACAAAAAGAGAGGGCACGCGATTGCGCGAGAGAAAAGAAGAAGAAGTGTAGAGACGCTGTATGAATTTTCTTACTTGGTTACTGGCTTCGGAGCACCTGCATACTTGCGAGTTACTTTTACAGGCCTGAAAAATAAAAAGATTCCAGCAATTTTTGCACATGTCGTTCAAAGGGACAGGGAGTAGAACAAAGCTATGCGCATGCGCTCCCGGTGTCGCCGACACTCAAGGGATCCCTCAACCCATATCTTGCCGTTCAATGAGTATTTGTTATACCCGACAGGAGGTCCCGTCGCGAGCTAAAAGGCAGAGTCAGCGGATGAGTTGCAACACGTACAGTAGTGATTTTGCGTCAGGCTGAAAATTGCTCTCTTAGGTTCCTACATCGCACACCACGACTCGCCCGCTGACTCTGCCTACTTGCCGCACCACGGACCTTCTGTCGCGTATCCGTCACGGAGGCATATATACTCTTTCGGAAGATGAGAAGGAAATCGATGCGGATCACACATTACAAGAGACACGTCGAGAAAAGCACCCTAATCTTGGCCGTCGTCTCTTAATGTATGCTATACGAAGTTATTGAATCTATACTTTCCCTGTCCCTCTTCGAGCTACACAGATGATATGGGATTTGTGTAAATAGAAAATCCTTACTCAAATACATAGGGAAGATCCTTTGCTTTAGAAACATCGAAGGGCCTAATCATTGTGTTGGTATGCCAAACTAGAACTTCCTGTTGCGCCTCCTTAAAGTAGAGAAATCTTAGAACTGGACAGTCATTTGTCATATGATGCCTTCACCTCATTTTCTTCGCCGAATACCTCTATGTCCTTCACAGCTAATCCTAATTGTTCAAGAAGACACGTTTCTGGGCCCAGCGCGATACGGCAATCCCTTCCGATAATAGCTGTCGAGCTTGAATATGAAATATGTATACAAATAAATACATATCAGGGTGGCGGGAATGTTATATCAACTCTGAACTGCTTTTCACCTCCTCCTTACTTGAAGTTTGTCAGCACCTCCGTTATGTTACATTTTTCTTCTACCATGACGGCTCTAGTAAAAGCCGCCGAGGTTCAACTAACGATAGCGATACTGACCCGTAACAAAGACCTCGTTCGACTTCGAACACTTAAAGCAACAGTCCCAGCAGGGTCTGCTTCTTTCAATACTATGGCACTAAAGTATACGCAGGCCCTACTGGAAAACATCTGAAGTGAAGTTATAAAGAAAACTCACCTGGGAAAAGCCCAAAAAGGGCGTTTAAATCCTCAAAGATGGGTGTGGTTGGAAATTTCTTCGGGACCGCCCACTTGCCAGCCGTGATTGGCTACGGAGGCATTGGTGCTCGTTTCGGGATCCGACAGGGGGATTTGAACTCTTCCTTTAAAGCAACAGTTCAGGGAGGGTCCGAAAATTTCAATGCCACTACTACTGAGGGATACACGAGCCCTAGTGAAGAACATATGCAGTGGAAATAATAAACGAACTTACCTCAGAAACTCAAAAACAGGGTGGAAAGTCCCTCAAACATGGGTGTTCTTGGGGATTTCCCCAATCCCGCCCCCTTGCCGGCCGTCATTGGACGCGTCGGCAATCGTGCTCGTTTTGGGACCACAGGGAAAATTGATTGAAAAATGGAGCGCGTTTACAGCGGGCACGTTCAGACAACTCGTCCAACGTGCGTCTTTATCCATTGCTGAGCGGCAGAGGGAGAGTACCTGTCTAAGACCCTCCCCGACGTTTTTTTCCAGTTTTTCATACATTAATCGTCTGGTTTTCATCTACAACTTCATTATTGGTGGTTTTTTCCCGCGAAACCGTTCCTGAACTGTTGCTTTAAGAATCAATCTTGATCTGGCGGTTGCCGTGGCAGTGGAATCTTCTTTCTTGTGTTGTTCTGTTTGTTATGTTATGTGGTGTTATGTAATGTTGTAATTTGTTGTAATGGCTACCAAGTCAGTCAGTTATTAGCGGAATCAAGGCTTCCCCAGCTAAATGGAAGGGCTCCCCAGCTAAATGGAAGGGTCGAATTGCAGTAGTTTGAGGGGTGATCGAACTGTTAGTGAATGAGCTAGAGATTGCACTCCAATTGCAAGAGCTTGGCAAATAGCCAACTATTATGGCTATTTGCCAGCAATTGCAATTGGAGCGCAGATTCGGACAACTCGTCCAGCACGCGTCTTCTCTCATCGCTAAAGGCAGAGGTTCCTGTTCAAAGCCTTATTCCGCGTTTTTCTTCGGTATTACTGCCGGTCGAATTTGTGGGCTATAACTACATTATCGACGGTTTTCACCTCGTAAATTCGTCCTGGAACTGTTGCTTTAAGGATCTGAGACAATACTTCCGAAGGCGAGGAGATGTTTGACCTCAACTTGTACGAGCTATGGCGTAGTGAAAAAGGACTCAGACCAGTCTACACGAGATAGTGAACAAGCCCAGAGTTCAACCGTCTAATCTATTGACTGCTTGGCTGAAAAATAATGAAGAAGCGGGATCGATTACAACGCGTAAGATTTGTTGCGTCTTGTAACATTAAATAGTTGATTAATGATTAAAAATAATACTAATAATTAAATATTATGCATAATAACTAATTTAGTTTGTTCATAAAGAATGGGACAAAACTTCCCGCCAACTCCCGCTCCTCACTAAAACTTCATTTTCTGTGATGTTTTCTCTCTTCACTTTCTTTCCCATCAGTGCTCTTTGCTCTTCTCATCTAACTTTTGAGCAAACCGCAACCAACTTCGGAAACGTAGTATAACCTCGTTAAAGGAAGCGATTACGATAGGAATTTTCGCATCGGGGGAGAACCTGCGCCACACGGAGCAATTACTTGGCTGCCAAGGAAGCGATGTGTGGCCTCCCACGGCGAAAGGTGCTGTGGTTGCTGAGCAGGACCCGCGTGACGCCCCGCCCCCAGTGACGTGACGCCCACTAGTTTGTTGATGATCTGGATGGACTGTTTGCTGTTGGCTTTTCATTTTGGATGATCATTTCCCTTCTAGCGGCTGTATCTTCCAACTTGCCCACGTATTGCCCTTATCAATCAAAACACTATGCTTGTTGGCATGATGGCGGCTATCGGGGTTAACACGTCCGAACAACGTCGTTTTACCGTCGCTCATCCATGGTCGAAAATGAAAGGGCAATCAAAGGGGTACCATTTTGCTTATTTTCGACGGATTTCTTTGCTTTTTTCGCCATTGGCGTACTATTGAGACCCCCACGTCCCCTCTAAACCCCTTTGAGATCTATCGTAATCGCTTCCTTAATCGTGTTAACCGTGTCCGAGATTAGCTCAGATCAAAATCATCATTAGATGACAGGTCTGAAGCCCTTCTCAACACATCAAGGTCTTGTTTGACCCCTAGGCTTAGATCTCATCACCAAAAAAAACCATTTTAATTAGGTAGTTAGAGATTAACTTGTTAAGCTTTCCAGAATAAAAGCAGAGAAGAAAAAAGAAACGCGACCGATGAGGAGACCGGAGTTCACCCTACGGTGCCCAAGTAGCTCCGAACACTTTTTACTGGAGGGTTAACGTCAATTAAGGCAGATTACTACCGCAATCCTCGATCGCAGTGCCTCAGAATGGGAGTATCTGTAGGCAAATCATGAAGTTACCAGGATTACACAACTGATCCACATTTGATCCTCTGCAATCGTTGGAGGCCTTCCCTCCCGCGTAGCTTACGTTATGGTCCTCCTCCTACCTCCCCTCCTTCGTCCATTGCTCTTCGGCTGTCACTGCAGCACCTTGTGGAATGACAGAAGTCTGCTCAGTAGATGTTTATATAGCCGTCACGGTATTATCACAACCATGCCATTGCAACTCATACTAGTTACTCAAGCCTTTTGCGCTACCCTATTTTTAGCGTTATTTCGTTTAATTGTGATTCTGTTACTGCCTTATCACTCACTCACTTCATTTTGAGGACAGACAGACATATGCACATACACACCGACACTTCAAGTTAAAAGTTTCCTCCTATTCAATAAGTTAACTTGGTGTGTTTGTTTGTATGTATGTCTGTCTGTCGTCCGCAGAATGAAGTGAGTGATAAGGCAGATAATGGAAAAGCAACCGCTATCAGAATCGGGTAGCTCGCAGGACTTGAGCTATCATGTTTTGTGTTAAAATAATTGCTATAATGCCCTTACGGCTATTAAACACCCACTGAGCGACTCCTGACCTTCCAAATGTGGCTCATGTGGCAGCTGAAGGCACGTGGAGGGAGAGAGGAGAGGAAGAGGGGCGCAAAAAAACCAAATCATCTAAAGACCTGAGGTACCCCGCTAGGATTGTTCACCTGTTCATTTTACAAACATTTCATAATGATAGCGATGCCTTTTACTATATGAAACTACTTTCTGTCGCATACGCGCCACCTAAACGAGATGTTGGTGTCACAGATGGAAGGCACCACAGCGGAAGAAGTAAAACCGACACAGGGAAGGAAGTTCTCGGCGGTTCACGAGGGAACAGTAAGATATATAACATAATTGAAAGAAGGGATACGGTCAAGAATCCTTTGCGACCGCCGCGCCAAAAGAGATCACTGGTTGCCTGTCAGACTTTGCGATGAACGATTTTGGCTAAGATGCCGTAATGTAACACCGAACCACGCGCGAATCGCGCGATGGGTAGCCGTCGCCTCCGTTTGCGGGTCACGCCGTGTGCAGGGGATCGATCGCTGGCACGCGGCCCCTCGATCGATACGTTGACTGAGGAGCTGCGCTCGCTGCCTGTGACCCGCACAACGGGAGCGATGGCGCCCATCGCGCGATTCGCGCGATGGTCGCGCGATTCACATTACTCCCATCTTGACCAAATCGCTCCAATCGCAAAGTCTGACATCGGCCACTGCGTGCGACCATCGACGGCGTGCTTGCAGTGAAACATGGCTTTGCGCATAGCCCGGCCGATTGAACGCGCTTTTTTGTTCCGTCTGTATAGGCCCCATTTCTGGTTTTGTTTACGCTCAATCCTATCAAATTGCCACGTTTCAAAAGGCAAGGACCTGGACACGGAAGCCACCGCGTGCGGTGACCTACTTCCGCTTGCGCGGCGACCTCAGGCGGACTCTTGTCTCGCATCCTAGAAGGTCACCTGTGTAAAATAATACTATTGGTAACATCGAAGTAGAACAACATTTGACGCAGATTCGAAACATGTCCAAGCAGCGCGGTGCCCACCAACAGCGCCGCCGCCATCGCGGCGAAGCAAAGAACGACAGATGCGCAAAGAGCACCACCGTGTTGGGCACGCTGATGTGCAATATGACCCTGTAGTATGGTACACTCTCTTAACCTGGCTGAGACGCCTCCACGCGCTACAGTAATCGCTGCGAACTCGTCCTTTGCCAGCTCTGCTCGTCTCTTGCTTGATCGCTGTGGGTGGGCCTATTGGCGGACACCCATCCATTACACTACAGTGGACAGCAATCTCATCCTATAAGCTGAAGCCATTAGTGTGACTTCATCAGGCATTCGTCAGCAACTACTTCAATTTCTCATATTTCTCAAATCTTTATGGGAAAATTGGAAACTACCGCAGCAAGACATCCAAATTGAGCGGCGCAAAGCCGGCCATATCAACAGGGAACTTTCGATATTTCGCCCTCCACGCGTTAAAACCAACGACAGTCCCATTAATTGTTATGGGATGTTCCACTGGAAAGCCGCCGGATAAACCTGTTGATGTAGAACTAGATTAGGAAACAGTATTTTGTAGCCATCAAGATATGCTTACCAACGGCCCACATGCCCAACTTCTTAACATTTCTTATGTAGTGAGTGAAGAGGCGGGTGTCGTATGCATTGTCGTCATCAGCGAAGTAAACAACACCAGAAAGGTAATGTTCCATTAGATGGTTGGCGTTCTTTCGGATATACTGCAAACCCATCGATCGCTCGTACCATCCACGACCTGCAGTATTGTATTCTAAGGTCGACATTGCTTTAAAAGATCATATAGCAACCTGTGGCTTTTTTGACTCGACTACTTGATGAAGTAACTTATGGTTAGCATCATTCGGTTATTTTAGGCACTCAAATAATGGGTGTCTCCGAATATAAAGTAAGGCATCTGAGGCAATATTCAATTCGTGCCTTCCCTGCAAATGCTTGGATTACTGTGGCAGAACGGACTCCTGCACCAAGTGCTTCCCTCTTAATTCTGGAGCACCTCAGAGTTTAGATGAGAGCGTGAGTACACGAGGCGAATGCACCGCAGCGAAGAGCGCCCGTACCGAACCCCGGAAAGCCTGAATCAGGGCACACATCTTGTGCAGTTCCGACGTCCACCCTCAAGAGGAAGACTCGGGTATGACTGGTAGCACTGTCATAGTGTTTTATAGTCACTGTAATAGTATTTTATTGTCATAGTATCTTCCGCTTTCTGAATGCGTTTCATTCTGAACGTCAGTTTCGCCATAGTTAAGCATGCGGTGCAGCAAATGTGCGACGGTGCGCAAGTGAAGAGCACGTACATTATTGCGAGATAACTTCACAAATATAGAGCTACAAGGTCCAAGCATGGCCACATGCATGTCCCCTTACGCCATTTGTCGCGGATGCGACGGTGGCCCGCTGGGCGCACTGCGCGCCCCGACCGATGCGCTCTCGCGCCATTGGCCACGCCCAGTCAGTCAGTTGCTACGTGTGTCCACCGTGTGTCGGCGCGTAGGCTGGCCACCGGGAGCAGGTCGGTGTTCACCGGGCAACGCGATGAGGCCAGCTAAGGCGAAGGGGCACGTCGCCCCGTAGTCCATGCTGGCGGAGCGCCTGTCATCCAAAGCCGGTCGTATGCCCCCTGCTACCCCGTCTGGTAGCAGCATTTATAACACCCTCAGCAGAACACGTCGGCTGCATGGAGCCCCTAAGAGACCGACAGACAGAGTAAGGGCTTAATACGTAGTGCCAATTTGTGGCAGAGAGAGGTGACCACGGAGAGTCTGAGAGGATGGTGAGTTATTACGTCATAAGAAATTTCAGTAAATATATAAGTGTTCGCTGTATATTTGTGTATATGTTGGCGACTGATGCGTAATCAGTCCAAGGATAACTTGCTTGCACGGGTTATCTGGATCGGTCCGGGCATAGGCACGCTACGCATGCTATCCGTGGGCGTGGGAGACAGACTGACAGGTATTGATTCGCGCTTCTGCGGTCTGGCAGTGCGCAATAAAGGCGCTAGAAGCTCACTTGACCTGCAATTCACTCCTTCGTCGGCAACCTCCCCCCACCCCCCTTTAGTGGCGTGACGCTGCGAGAAAAGAGCAAGCGCAGTTGCTACAACGGTTGCATTGAGGTTCAATTTCGGCAGTGGGGCATTGGATCCAAATTCGTCGAACTCGTTTAGCACGCCCATTCTCTATCCCAAGGTGGAGATGACGTAGACTACCTTGTCTTTTCCATAGCACTGTAGACCTGCAGCCTCATTACTGAACGCTCTTACACGCCCATTTTATCTCCGAGCTTGCTACTAAGACGTGCCAATGAGCTCGGCCTGGCTGCTGTTTTGTCTGAAGCAGAAATCAAGAACAAATCAAGGAATGCCATTCCTCGAGTGTGACTCCATTTTCGGATATTTATTAGCCAGTGGCACCCTCTACCACTCTCTGCTTCGGACTTTTACCGAGTCCGTGAATCATTTATGAACAATGTCTTCTTAAGAAGTGTGTACTCGAGAGGAGCCTACTGCACACCCAACACTGACGCCGTGAACGTTTCTTAACACATTGAGTATTCCAAACGAAAGGCTATAGTTTTGTTTGATTTATTCGGCATTTTTAATGCTCCTGGTGTGTTTGCACTCTTTAAGGACCGGAAATGAATTAGTATCATCACTGATGAACTTGTTGGTAGAATAATGATAATTCGTTTTTAATAAGCATAAAAAGGTGCGGAGCTACCCGTATAAGGGCGGTCCGCGAAGTGTTAAAACTCAAGCTATTGTACATTACATACTCTTGCCAGAAAAATACCGCAAGTGAGAGGTCCAGCGCCCAGCGCACGTGACACACGAGGGCTTCAAGGGCTAGGTAAGCCACTGACATAAAAAGTGGGTGGAAAATGATAACAACGAAGATTGCACCGCTACGATTGCAAGTCTATTGAATAGCATTCTGATGTCAAAAGATATGCATCTCAACTTTGTAATCTTATCAGGAAGTCTCTAGGATGAACTTTCTCTTCACTTTTCCCCTTCACTAATACCTCCTTTTAGCCGGTGACCGTTGCCAAAAAAGTTTAGCCTGATAAACCCCAACACGCCATAAACGTTAACATACCCACCACCAGGGTCAACCGTTACGTTGGACCGACATTGGACCGACGTTGGACCGACGTTGACCGCTCTCCGCGCCGGCATTCGCACTCGCCTTGCGCGAGCCGTCTGTGTCTCCGTGCGTACGTTCACTCTCGGCATTACTCTCACACGCTAGAGAGCCATGCGTTGGACTTTGTCCAACGACGGTTGACCCTGTCGTGGAGAGTGCACTCGTGTGTCGCGAAAGCGCACGTTACTGTCAAAGGCGGGCCCAATGGGCGGGGCCTCCGGGCAGGTATAAAAGGGCTCTGCCATGCCAGTCAGGCGGCGTCAGTGTCGGTCGTCGGTCGTCAGTCAGCAGCTCTACGGTCTTCCTAGCCGTCCTCGCAGCAGCCCGCCATCTTCTGTCAAGCCATAGCTCCAAGCGCCCCGATGGCCCCGGACTGGACAACTAGGAACGGTAATAGGAACGTACGATGTTCCCCTACGTGCATTATTAATTGATTACACGAGTCCCATGACACGACACATATTTGCACACATCCATAGGCTAGGGTTCACCGAATCCTAGCCCAAACTTCAAACTCCAAAATCTTCCCATTTCCAACCACCACAGGAAACTACTACTGTACGTGTCGAATCAAAAGTTTGTAATGCATGACATATTCCGCGATGAAATGTTTCTTCAGTCAAAAGTTGATAGGTCATCAGAACGAAGCAGCGTAAATGCATTTTCAAAAAAAGCATAATTCGTAATAATCGCTTTCACTCATGCAAAATTACCGCAAAATTATGTAAAACGAAGCTCACCTGGATGATCCGCTGGAGTTTGTGCAGCAAAGTAGGTGAAAGGTAGGGTGGATCGTTCGAGAATTTTTCCAACATAAGGGACTGTTTCGTTTCCATCTTCAACCACAATCCAGTGCAAATGCGGAACCAAACGTAAGGTGTTTGCGAGTCTGAAATTAGCGGGTTCACATGACTCGGTCGACGTTCACTTCTCCCTTATGGGAAGTGGTCTTTTTCCGCAGTGGACCAGCATGCTCCCGCCCACATAACGTAGCAGAACTTATAGGTGGCTAAGGACAAGCATCAGTTACTGCTTTGCTACGTCAGTAGGGATGTTTCCAATTAGAATAAACATAATTCTGAAAATATCCGAACATACCGCGTCATATCTGCGAATCGAGCAGGCCTTTTATATGTAGGCGTGATCACAAAAATCAGTGGCTCCGAAAATTTTGTGGGCGTCCTCAATTTCTGTTCGATTTGACAGAGCCGGCTACAATGTACACAGCTCAAACATAACCTCGACGAAGAACAAGAGCTTTAGACCAGGTCATTTCGGAAGAACTATTGAAGAAATATTTCCCGGACCGTCTGCAGGACTGTTTACCTGGGAACCAAAGCAAATTTTGGGCGAAATGAACCGCAAAAAGGATTAAGAAACAGCTAGGGCTAGAAGCACCAATCCAAGGTTGTGCCCAGACTTGGACACTCTTATGAGAGACGATCTTGAAATATTTATGGTCTGACTCCAGCGTGGAAATAGAATGATCTGGTAGCCCTCAATCCCTGCTAATCCCATAGATCCCTAATGTCGCTTTGTTTTGTCTAGCAGTTGGTTGATGTTTAACATGATGACATCCTCAATCTGGGCCAGATGTTACGGAGCAAAACTGTAATTTTCAGGACTGTTTCATTTCCCCTTATTTGTATACACCAGGACTGGTTCCCGGCAACCGCACGTAACATCTTTTCTGGTGCGCTTCACGTGGTTCCTCCTCTCTTTACTCTTCAGCTGGCACGCACAGCACTCTAAAATGCCGAGGCCAGTTTATATGAGCGTTTGAAGTTGGCATTCAAATAGCCTATGCAGAACACTTTGTGTGGCATTTTTTTTTTTTTTTTTTTTTTTTTTTTTTTTTTTTTTTTTCTTTTTTTTTTTTTTTTTTTTTTTTTTTTTTTTTTTTTTTTTTTTTTTTTTTTTTTTTTTTTTTTTTTTTTTTTTTTTTTTTTTTTTTTTTTTTTTTTTTTTTTTTTTTTTTTTTTTTTTTTTTTTTTTTTTTTTTTTTTTTTTTTTTCTTTTTTTTCCAATTCGATCTACCTTATTTGTGAAGTGGCTTGTCTATTCCATGGGTGCCTTATCGCTCACTTCATTTTGCGGGCGGACGAACAGACAAACCCTACATGCTTACGCACAAACGAACCGACACACAAGGTTATGGTTTATATGAATGAAGTAATCTACACCACAGCATACCTGGGGAAAACATGCAGCATCAAGCAGCATGCCACTATCAGAAGCGTTCCAACAATAACTGAAATGAAAACTGAGTGACATGAGCAACACATGTTCATCACCGAAAATGCAATCCCGAATTCCTGTTCGGTGACCCTCTGTACAACGTGTCGTCCCGTCCATCACCCCCCATTGCGAACTATTTCGAGGCCGAGAAGAGATAAGCAACGTCTCCATTCGTCCCTGTCGCGTGCTAGAGTTGTCCAGTGGACCCTCCTCGCTCGAGGGACACGGTGTCTTCATTCCTTTCGTTCAGAGCTTTCGTGAAGAAGTCTGACCATCGGGCCGGCGGTCGTCCAGGTGTTCGTTTGACGTCCCGAGGGAACCAGACGGTAGCCGCTAAGGCCCAACGATCATCACAAAATCGCATGAGTGTGACGGCCCCCTATCTGCGGCTCTTGGCGAACGGTAGGTCCTGATTTTCGAACGTTGGCCTATTTAGGTTCTCTGTTCCCCTCTGCACTGTTCTCTACAACAGGGTTCTCTAGGTCGTTCTAACATCGGTCGTGGTACGGGACTGGTTTGCGGGCTGCCTCGCGCGTTCTTATCTCTGAGGTGTAGGTAGGAGAAGGCTGAAATCGAAGAGTGGACGGAACCGTAGATCCCTGCGCTCGTTTCGCGCGTGCTAGCGTTGGCATTTCAGCTAGATCGTTCATCATGTTGATTTCCCGACCTAGGTACACGGAGCATAGGAGTGTTCGTTCCGTTGAGCGTGGATTGGGGCATCAGAACCAATCCGTTTCTCATAAGCATCGTCTTCGTTAGGTTCAGCTGTAGACCGACCTTACCACAGGCCGCAATCGAAATCAGCCAGCACTCGCTCTGCTTGCTTAGTGTACGACATTATTGGAACGATATCATCAGGCAAACCGAAGGTATTGTAGTTGCCGGCCGTCGACCTTCACTCCTATAGACTTCAGAGAGAAAACTGAGGGAACGACGTATCCATCCTGATGCAGCTGATAGGCCGATGTCATAGTTTGCGAATGCGAATCGAACGTTGCACCAGCGAATCGAACTTTGCACGAGCGAATCGAACTTTGCGCCAGCGAGTCGAACTAGGTACAGCGAGTCGACTAGGTACCAGCGATTCAATAGTGGCGGGACCCAACGTTTAAAGGAAGTCCACGTGTCAAGTGACAGTGGATGCTGTTTGAAAGTGGCGGGACTTGCAATGGACACTGTTTGAAGTGGCGGGGTTTCCTTTAAACGTTGGGTCCCGCCACTATTGAGTCGCTGGTACCTAGTTCGACTCGCTGGTACATCGTTCGACTCGCTGGCGCAAAGTTCGATTCGCTGGTGCGATTCGCTGGCGCAACGCTCGGATCGAGCGATTCGCTAGCGAATCGCTCGATTCGCAAACTATGACATCGGCCTAAGTAAGAGATGGACTTGGGATTATCGAGAGATCCGACCCGAGTGTGGTAGATTTTCTCTATCCTTTTTTTTATTTATTCTTTTTTGCAGGATGCACGTTGCGGATGTTTTTCTCAGCCTCTACTGCTTCAGCCAGTACTGCTGCTCTTCGCTCCTTTAAATCTTCTATCGCCTCTCTGCATAGCTTCGTAAGCTTGGTTGTTGGTTGCTGACTGCCTGCAGCTCGTGCGGTCCACGTTCGGTTCATTCGAAATTTCCGGAGCAGGACGTTCTTGGTGATTTCAAACTTCTGCTTCCTGATTTATGAAGGGTTTCAAAAGAAACGAAGTTATACGAGTCGATGTTTTCGATAACGAGGGAGTGAAGTGGTCCCAGTTGAGACCTGGGACCTCGCTTCCTAAACTTTGCTGCTCACTCAGTGTGCATGAAGAAGTGGAATCTCGCGCAGAAGGAAACGATGTTCCAATCCCGTGTAGAACTTTACAAGGCGACGTCAGTAGGCAAAAGGTTCGATTGTGGTTGAAGTGGTCAATCACGTTATGGATCTGATGACTCCCGAGTTGAGGTGAGTGTTTTTGTAGCTGTAAGTTTCCATTTAGGTATTGGTCGACATGGTAACCCGGACGGCCTTCGCACTGCTCATTCCATCCAATCAGCGAGTCTATGGTGGAGTTCCGATTCAGCGGTTCTTGCAGGCAATCTGAGAGTTGAGGCCGCAGACGATGGACTGGAACGTGTATGGTCTCCCCTGTGAACAATCATTATAGAATGCTTCGTGTTCCTTCTTCGTCGTAGCTGGATGTAGGCACGCAAGCGATGCCGACTGCCAAAGCAGGAGTTGAAATACACCCTCTCATTCTCAAACGTCCGATTCGGGTTGAAAGCTTTCGTACGATGTTTATGGCCAAAGAACAGATCTTCTCCAGCATCAAAGTGTTTCGGATGCAAGCGTTCTTGCGTTGAAAGTACAGATCGCCATCTTAGTCCTTCTTCGTTTAGGCAGCCTATCCGGGCCCTGAGATTCTAGCAGCCTCTCCCGAGCGGTCCTACCCAACGCTGCCGTATTGGGGGCTCCCTCAGGTTCAGGGGAATGAGGCCCATCCATATTGCTGTTTTCGGCATATTGAAGGCACACGAGTAGCTTGCCAGGCTCTGTCGTGTGGGCTAGGATAGACCTCCAGGTAGTTAGCCACGCTATCCTGGAGCGGAACAAGGGGCTTAGTTTTTGGAGGCGGCCCCGAATCGCCTCCCATGTACTTCCCAGTCACTTGAATGCAAGCTTTTGGCTGTGCCGACATGCAGGATACCAACCGCACACACACAGAGCGCACCACACACGCAAGCATGCATGGATGCGCTGAGTGGAGACAGCTGGTATGAATCAACACAGCACTACAGAAACAGGGAGTCCATCCCCTGAATCCACCTGCGTCTCAGGGCAAGTACATGGTGGCTTTTGGTCCGCGATTTACCCCCTATCCGCCACCTGGGGTCGCGCCACGTAGCCTCGCCACCACCCGGCCATAGATCTTTCAAAGAAAGAGTTCTTTCAGTAACCAATGCCCGAAATAAATTTAAGCAAACAAATGACCAAAACGTAAACTGAGTATGATGAATACCTGTCATTTTCGGTGGCCTTCGCCTTTCCCTACGATTTCCTTGCAGCAGCTCATCTAAAATACCACATTATAGTATAATATAATCACTACCATGTTAGCTGAGATGTGTGTCAGTAGCACTCACAACCACTCACAGTGGCTTGTCTGTCCATTTACAAAGCGACAGCCGGGTGTGCGTGAAGCAGATTGATGGAATACCCGATCCTAGGAGTGCTAGGTCCTACTACACCAATTCTGTGTTTGTGATAGCACCTCCCTACAAGCTGAGCAACTACGCAGTGCAAACGGAAGCGATTTCCAGACGCATACCATGAACACTAAGGCAACTCGGATCGCAAGCCACGACAGTATGTTGGAGAAATGAACGAATTTATAAGACATTTCTTGAAATTACTGGTACTATCTGCGATAAGGTGCGATAGTACAAGAAACATAGAAACTACAACTTGGTTGAGGCAATTAAGTACAAATTTACCATTTCACTAAATGTCTGGGACGGTAGTAAAGTCCCCTAAACAGCCAGTCTATAGTTGGCCAATAGGTCACGTTGACGTCGCCTTCGTCCGCACCTAAAAAGCATGGGAAAGGCGGGAAACTCGCGCTGACCTGCCGCAATGGGCGAGGTCTAGGCCACATCTTAAGTGGCCAACGTATTAGGTGGCACCTTGCCTAGACGGCGAACCTGGCAGAGAAAGGGGAAAGTGCGTGGAGATTGCAGAGACGCAGAGGGTCATGTAGAGGGCGACTAAAATGTACCCCTGAGTACATTTTAGTCGCCGTCTATCTGCGTCTCTTCAATCCCCATGCACTTTCCCCTTTCTCTGCACGTCATGCATTGGTCGCATTGAGCGTCTCTGCGTCCCTGCCATGCGCAGAGCGCAGGGAAGAAAGGGGTTCGTGGAAGGTGTTGAGTGTGGGCAGCAAGAAAGCCACTGGAGCTATCGATAATATTGATAACTTTCTGCCAATAAGGTGATCAGCTGTCCCCTGCAGTGTTCCACTTATTGATCGTGTTATAGCTTCCTTGGTCCTGGGAGCATTTCACCCCTGTACAATCATCTAGGCCATGATCCTTTCAAACACGTCGATTGGCGCAGTGGGTTCGTTCCTTGTTGACATTGGATCGCTCGCGGGATCAATTCTCCATGATACTCGGATGTTTTGCAACCCTCATAGGTTACTACCTTGCTTTCTACAATTCTTTCAAAGTAACCCAGCAATGCTTTGTGGTGCAGTGGCAAACGTCGCGCTCATGGGCGCTGCATTACATGGTTCAAGTCCATGGCGACGCGACTTTTGCTAGGAATGTAGTGAAGTTCGCCATTCAGAGCGGGGTCATCTGGCTGTCTCGCCTTTCATTATTCACCGTTTACGGCCGTAGTTCACCACCTTTAACTCCCAGTCTATGGCACTTTACTACCGTCCCTGTAAGTTTTGCCAGGCCTAAATCGCTTGCGACTGGTATCCTGCGAGCCACTTAGAACTTTGCAACTTGGCTGCTCTCAAAATTTTGAAGAGACGTGTCATGTTGAGAAATGCTTACTTGTTGACAGACTGAGAGGGGGGCCTGATCCCCAACGAACTGCAAGCTGCCCTATGATTACAGTCGTAACTAACTAATATTCCGATTAAACTTTCTGATCCACATCAGAAATTCACTATACATTAAACTAAACTTTATGGGTTACGCGAATATACTGTAGAGGCTCCTCAATGCATGTTGCCATACCAACAAGACATGGCGACTTATTTACTTGTTTATTTATTTGCTTATTTATTTATTGCATGTACATTTTTTCACAGTCACGCAACAAACGAAAAGACAACAAAAAATCCCGAAAACCAATGCGCTATTTAACACCTTACTGCCCATGAAGCCCACATGTAGGCCGCAGTGCTGTGACCACGTAGGACCTTTCAGCCCGGATTTCGGAAGCAAATATCAATTTTTTCGCTTCTTTCCTATTTCATGCTATGGGGTTTCTTCTGCGTCACACGGTAAGTTTTTCTGTCCAATTTGCTTAAAGGAATTGGTCACGATAATTCTCTTTGGGGCGATAAGGAATGCTGTGTACTGGAGTGGATAGGGGTCCTGCCCAATGTTACAACACGTAAAGTTCCAGCGACAGTAGCGCCTTATGAGCGGAGTGATAAGGCGTCCGGAAATTCACTTCCGGTCAGCAAAACCGCGAACTTATCGATGTGGAAAGGGCTGCAAGGGGTGCGTGCTAGATATGATACCGTTATCGTGATTGTCCGATTTTCATTCTAGAGTGTACTTTATTCTTAGCAGCCGCATCTCCTTATCTTATGATATCGTATCTTCTAGGGGGTAACGCTCGTCCGAACATAATCTATCTCAGACCTTATCGGTTGATAACGCGAGGGTAGCAAATCCAGCGTGGAAGCCAGCGTGATCGCTTCCTTTAAAGGAAACATAAAACGACGTGGGTAGATTCCGGAAAAACAAAGGGAGTCGTGCAATGACTTCCCTGTGCCTTCTGTATTCTCTTCCTTCCGCTATACGAGCAGGTTTGCAATGCAAAAGGAACGCGGCTTCGCCTCGGCACATGCCGCGAACCTCAGCAAAACCGTGCGCCAAGTCACGAGGGACTGGAAGAGGACTTCTGAAAGATTTCTCGAGATAGATAGTATCATCTGAGCGGTTTTGGATGGTTTATAGCAAGAAAGATCCTCATTCGGCTAATTCGATCAGGTCCAATTGACAATTTGGCTCTGTTTACCGATGGCGGGGCAGCTGCTGGCGCAATACGCTGACGAGAAAAAAACAAAAACTTGTTAAGGTTTGTAAAGCCTACCGCTGCTGTCGAGAGTAGACAAAACAGAACATGTCATGATGTGTGAGCCAGAGATCGCACGCCTTGTCTCTTTCCTACTATTGTGTTATGCTTCTGTGATTATACATGGCTAACGGTTCAACTGCAAATTCTTGCTTCTCACTCTTGTATCACCTATCAAAATTTTCTTCAACTGATTTATAGATATATAACGGAGGCGGCTCATCTCTCGCCTGAGGCAAGGGACTATCGACCAACCCACGGGCATAATGCGGTGGCAAGTGACCATCTGGACTTTAAGGCCCTATGAAGCGTTCCGGAGAAACGCCAGGGAGCGCACATATTGCTTGCATCTTCCCACAGAATCCCTTCCCCTGCCTAAGGCTCAGTCCCAAGCAGGGTCAACCCTACGTTGTTACGAGTACTTGTTGAGCTTGGGGGGGGGTCGTACTCTCTCGGTGGCCGGCAGTGGGATTCTTGGTAATATCGGATAATAGCCAGCACGTTACGTTTTCGTAAGATGACTGATACTAGAACGCTTCCCTCTAAATGAGCTTTCAAATGAATCAGCGAATTAGAAGGGCGCCCGAGGCGTGGCGCGCACCAAGGCAAGGGATGTAGTGCAAGCGCATGCTCGAAGCTTTCTAGCACATCCTAAATTAAACATGAAATTGGTCTTCCAAGAAGTTACGGGCAGTGAAACCTAAGAAAACCCGCGTTTTCGGGAAAATGGCTTGAAGAATACCCCTCAAAAAAAGTAACAACGGGACTAATTTTTGAACTGCTGACTTTTCAGGAACGTTTGGTGCTCGTTAGAAAGCTTGAATCCTGTAGTTTGTCATACCGTGTTCAGCTTCCCAAATGAATGACTTTGAAGGAAGTTATGATCGTTTAAAGGTCAAAAAGTCGCATTTGCACAGAAAAAAGTAACAACGTACTAAATTTTTATTAAATTAACTTTCGAAGAATTTTTACCCATGGTTGGAGAGAGAATAATTTGAATTTTCCAAATCAAATCACTTCGGCGCAGAAGCTCGAATATGAAGGAAGTTATAGCCTTAGAAAGAGGGGTGTAAAAATTGTGTTGCAATTGAAGAACGTGAAGGATTTCAGTATTTCAATTGGAGCGATAATTTTTTCTGACTTCTCATAAGTTTTTATCAGGTAATATTGTCAATATTCCGGTCACTGGTTCAGTTTATTTCATCTCCTAGTTTGGTAACCCTTTGGAGTACACGGATATCTTTGAATGCATCTCATTTTTTCGTGTTTGGAAGCAGCGATGAATATCTGTCGTGGATTTTGCTAAAGTTTCATCTTTGATGACTTACGTAGAAATAAATATTGATGGTAAACACTGTCTCTACACAAGTGTCACATACAAGGGGGGTCGTATCAAATCACCCATGAAGGGGGGGGTCGTAAAAAATTTCCAAAGAGTAACAACGATAGGGTTGACCCTGCTCACAATCGGGTGTTGGTCCGTTCTCATTGT
>MU883119.1:0-13485 GCA_036418205.1 Ostertagia ostertagi
GGATTTAGCAGTTCCTTGACTTTCGACTGACGTCCCAGACTGATTCCAACACTACACCCCTCTTTCTAGTGATCAAGGATGAGATGATGGTCCGTAGGTGCTGAGGACTGATTTTAAGTATGCTCCTTCTACATCTTCTTTCTTAAGTTGAAGTCCACGCCTGTTCTGGGAATGCATGGTTTGTTGTCTGGGCCTTTACCTAGCTTGCCGGGTCCACGAGGGTGGTCGGTATACCCGTGTGCCGAAGTCCCGGCAAGTGCCTATGACCCCCTTGTGGCACTAAAGGACACCATAGCCGACTGGTGTAGGTAATTGCCTGATATCACACCATTGCTGCCTCAGTTAGGCCTAGGTCTTCGCATCCCCTGATGATCATTCCTCCTATGATTTTTGCCTCGAACACATTCACTTCAGGTTTACCTTCTCAGTCATATGGGTACTGCTGGTTCCTTAGATCAGCCTTTCATTGCTTTTTTTCTCTTAATAATTGCATTGATTTCGCATACTGGATTCACTGGCGCGTCTCATTTGGACGTATAAATAAATAAATAAATAAATAAATAAAAAGGGGAGCTCATGACGGTCACAAAGTAATGGGATGACATACGTGGCGACATGACTCAGAAGAATAGCGTAAAGCATAAATCACAAGGCTGTTTCAGACGAAGACGAACTATCGAAACCGACCGGAGCGTATTCCAAAAGATAAGCGAAGACAAAACGATGGCGCACACCTTGTGCCGCCGATCGTATTTGCCCTGTTTTAATAGGAAGGTTTTTGCATAAAAAAAATCAAATTTGGCGGAAAGAATGGAACTATTTGATAATATTCTTCTGTCTTTTGCAGATGGATCATGTTGCCAAAGGAAAAATGTTGCCAAAGGAAAATTTCCCGGAAACATAGGAAACATATGTCATGTAAAGCTTTAATAGCGAACTTCGATGTCTCCCATTCACGGAGGAGATGCCCAAAATGAGCTTGCGTAAGCACCTCACCACCTGCGGGGCACGTCGGAGCCTGTCTGACTCATCTACTACTCACCTACCACGACGCTTCCAAGCGCATAATAGCCCGAGACTAAGCAAAGAAGGTCTTTCGGAGGGGGGGGGGAAAGGGTGCGAAGCTTTTTCAACGGTCTCTGCAATGATCTCGGGACACAGGCGGGAAAGCGACAGAATCATGATCAAAAATGAATGCAAGAAAAAAAACCAAACAAAACCAAAAAGGGGGCCGCCGCTCTGGTTTCACAGCTTTTCACTTCACTTTTTCAATCAAAGTCCATTTGCAAGGGTTACTGACGGTCCTTAATTTGTATATGGCATTAAACTACTATCAGAACTCCATTTTGCGCGAATTTTGGAACGTCAACTCGAAATGCAAAAATTTGTCACCAAGAGGAATCGAACTAGGGACCCCCTTTTCTGGTATTCAGAGGGCCGTTCAGGAAAAATTAAACATGGTTCTGTGGTTCCCGCATCTGCCCCTATATCATGCAAAAGACCGTTTTCAAAAAGCTCGTCACGCCCTGAAAGACCTTCCTGGTAAGGGTGCAGTCAGCGATAGCATAAAATAGGTACACACAGGGAAGAGGGGGGGGGAGTGTTCCCTCCCCATTTAAAACAGAATTATTTACACTTTGCTGGATCCAAACCGAATGAACTCGAGGAAAAATCGGGGAAGGCATTACAATTAATCAGAAAACCACATAGCAGTTCCACAACAGCGACCTCAGAAGATTCTCCCATAGGAATATAGCGCTCGCTTGGAGGTCAGCCCGACGGATCGTGGGCCATTACGAGGTGCAAAGTGACTTTTTTGGCCACCTCTGCGTGGACTCAAATTATAGAGCAATACAAGGATGTCCCTTCTTTTTCCAAGTGATAGAAGAAACTGCAAGGAGAACGGTCGGAGAGGCACTGAGTACCGAGAAAAGGGAACGACAGACGGAGACAGAGAGCATAGCAGGTAGTGAAAGCAGACATTGCAAGAGTGGGGGCGGGGGTGGTTGTTCTAGGTGGCAATGGTTGCAAGTTCAAACCTGAATCGCCTTTCCAAGCCTTCCAAAGTGGTGACAGGGCAGTTTAGGTTTTCAGGGCGCAAAAGTAACCTCATCCTTGTGGTTGAAGGTCCAGAAAACTTACTAGTAGGAGCGATTTGAGCATTGGACATCTCATGCCTCTCACAAAGTTTCATGGGGCTCAATTCGTGGGGTTTTTACGCCTAGCACGTCAAACTTCTTCCTATACGTCTCGCTCAACACTAGGCGCTACTAGTATGTATAAGAACAGTATTTGAGGGATAATTTTACCATTTTCCTCACTGAAATCTGACCACAGTTGACTGCAGAACGGGTGCATCTATTATTTAACACACCATTATTCGTAATTCACGATGTTGACCAAGAACCAAGCAAAAGTCGCAGCAGCAATTACCCAACAATGGGAAAGTGGTCTTGCTGTGTTTGCGATAATTGGTGAGCGCAACATCACCCTGCTATGGGGGGGGGGGGTACAAAAATGCCACTTTTTTGCATCGCTAACACTAAACAAGACTAACTTTACTAGGTTCTAAGCGGCGACTTTCCTGCAGAACACACCTAAACTGTGAAGCACGCAAAGGCACAAGTGGGGATTGAATTGATGTATTATTTTGTTCGAAAATTAGGCAAGAAGTGCAATGAGGAACATTAGTGAGGAGAAAAAGCAAAAAGCACCATAGAAAACACTGAAATTTCCCTTAAGGCGGCCGTGGTATGACGGAGAGACACAGCGCTGCGAGGAGAGGGAAAACGCGAGAGAGTACGTCGTACGCGAGAGGGCGCAGACGCCACGTATGCCGCGATGATAAGGATGACAGCACAGCAGCACACAATGGCAAGGCCTTAGCGCCGCTGCTCTTGAGTCATAGCATAACGCGGGCTCTTGCCGCTGAGTAGTGTCTTTCTCAACTCTAGGGCAGTATTTTAGCAAATAATCCAGACTCACGGATGAAGCTCAGCAGACTACCGCTTGGTGAATTTTCGAAATTAGGGGAAAAATGAACGATACTCAAGGGATGATGGGCAGTGAGCTGTGCATGAAAAATTCTACAAAACGTAAAATATAGAGATCTGCAGAAAGGAATTCGATGTGATGGAAATTTTAACCGCTATCACCTTTTTCGATTTGATTAGAACAGTGCTGTAAAGGATAAAAGGATAAAGCATTTGCCGTTGATCAATCCCTTTTTGGGATGCGGCACGCATTCTACTTCCATTTGTACATTCGTAGTGGCGTTTGAATGCGATGTGGCCTATACAATGACTTGCGGGGCCAGCCGATGTACAAGTCAGTGTTTTTATCCTCCCAGACAAGTCTGGTACCAATTAACCGACCCCGGAGGGATGGAAGGCTTGGTTGGCCCGGGCGACTCACGACCCAGGATTTGATCCCCGGACCGCTCGCGTGGTAAGCGTGCCACTTGCCACTACACCACTTCCGCCCATAACAGTTCTATAATTATAAATTGGGTTACACTTGAAGTTTCTCTTTCATCTCACACAGAAATGCGATCTAATGGGCATTCTAACATCCAAAAAGCCCCTCCCCTTCTCGCATCAATCCCGAAAACGTGTGATTGATTTCACGCGTATTGCCGCAGCCATGCTGAATTATGTACTAGCGCTTTCCGAGCACCGGATTGTCCATATAATCACCAAATGGTTGGTGCTGAAAACAACAAGTGATGATAACTGCCCAAATGTATGGCTATTTAGCAATGTTTGGTAACACTATGAAATCTCAACACCATTTACTCAAAGCGGCATTAAAGCTTGCACTCAGAATCGCATTGAGTGGAGGCTCTTGATCAACACAGTCGAATGGACTGGTGCAAAATGCGTTGCGTTAAGAAAGAAGCAAAAGAATCAAGACGTTCTGATTTAAACTCCTTATCGACTGAACCAGAGAGAGGTGAGAGATGAAGGCGCGAAGAGGAGAGTTATGAGATGAGAGAGAGCAACAATATGAGAGGGGTGCAACAACAGTCTGGATGATAGTGAAAAAACTGCAGCAGTTAGGCAGCACTTTGAAACGTCTAGCGTTCTCGTAGGTTTGATTTCGTGCAGAGGGTATGCACATTCGGTGAATTGATCCTCAAGGGTCTATGGCATACTAAAAGGCTAGAAGACTCGTTCGTTCACGTCTTATCTTGAGGGGTGTACTTGAGAAAGATCTGGACCAGAGGTGGCTGGGGTGAAATTTCATACGCAACGCTCGAAAAATTTGAGCCCAAATTTTTGCAGTGGTAGCAAGGTTTGATTTTTTTCTCAAATAAGAAGTGGCGCTACTTTCCCACCGCTTTAGACTTAAATACCTGCCAACAGAGAATGTTGAGTTTTACAGTGTAGGAGGGACGTGTTCGATATCAGCTTGTGTTGTTTTGTGTCATTTTTCAGTTACCTTTTGACACAAGAAAAAATAATATAAATGAACAAAAACCATCTTGATGAAATCACATCAAAAACGTGCGACTTTAGACCTATCAAACTTATGACCAGTGTATGGTTTGAGCTGCTGCGAGCCGCTGACGTTTATTACTAGTACTGACGGCTAATGTCAGAGAACTCGGTAATTGTAGCGGCGTTAAGATCATACCAGTTTTCACGCGGATGTGCATAGGCGACCGAAAAATGTGCCCGATGCCAAAGAAATAAGCGGTGCCTTCATGGGTGGAAAGGAGTAGGGTGGTCAACAGCTATGTGGAGTAATGCCACTTTCGCCTCAAGCCTTAGCTTCTTGCAATGTGAAACTACTTATGTTTTGAAAATTACTATTTCAAAAAAAACCTCGTTTGAGCAATATTACCCTCCTAGTTACCGAGCAGGTACACTTATTGATCGCACCAAATAAATATTTGGCACACTTTCACCCACCTCGCATCAACAATGTAGTAAACAGTGTGTTTCGGGCAGGATAATCTCTGATTAACAGAAAAAAATTACTGTGAATATTAAATATAATAATAGTTTGTTAAGCGTAGAGATACGGTGTGAAGGGTAAGAAGGGAGCCGCAAACTAATCAGTGACTTTGCGAAGAGCAGAGGTTGGTCGGAGGAAAACCGGTATCCGATGCCAAGAGTTCGCGGAGATTACTCCACCACGCAGAGCATGCCCCGGCACTCAGCAAACATTATCGCGCAAAGAGACCGTGTGGTGGTGCCGCTTGTGCTTTGTAGGAGTTACTCACATTCTCATTGAACGAGACGACCACTTGACAGGCGATCCCGGCAGAACGCAACGAAACTCTTGGTTGTGCCGTCGTTCCTGAATGATGTCAGTGAGTTACGGATTGTGAAAAGCCGATCATCTTTACTTGAATACAGCTTAGAATGTTTGCAGAGACGCACCCTTGACGCATAGTATTGACACAGTTACGATGCAATGGCAACGCTCATTTACATAAGTTATAATGGACTTAAAGGCACACCCTGCGACAAATTGGATGCGGTTATTATGCTCGAAAACGAATGGGGAATGCAATAAAGGAAACCGAGAGAACACTGAAATATAGGATCAGTTCGTCGTGAGGCAGATTGTGCAAAGATGAAGAGACACTTTACGTCGAAGAGAGGGTACAGGTTGAGAGAACCTATAGGGTGAGAGCACGCAAATACTTTAGGTGTTGGGATACATTGGACAACTATTAGGTACCGGATATCTTAGTGTCGCTTTTCTGAGTTCAGGAAGTTTTGGGGCCGATTACTATGGAAAATCAATATCCCAGAAGGCAGTTTTTGCTCATTAATATTGCGAAATATGTTGCTTACCGTCTTCTATTGTTGGTTCACAATTTAACTTTCCCCCAATTTTTATACTTTCTTCTGAAAATTCCTGGGTCCAGTGTGCAAATTCGCATGTGTGTACCAAATGCATCAAAATTCTTGCTGAGAGCTGTAACCTCCGCCCACCAAACCAGCATTGCATTTGATGGAGGGAATACTACCATTTAAAATGCTCATCGGTTTTTCACAGTTTTCTTAAAAGACAGTAAAGTCTTTGAAGGGATGCCCGCAACCGTCGCCAAAAAGGTGGTCCTAGCTAAATCAGTCAAAACGGGGCTGCACCAGTCTTGTGCTGGAATGGTAGGACACCCTAGCAGTTACTGATCGATGGTGCACAGACGCTCTAACGAAGTTGATTGACCAAGAAATTCTAATAAATGTGCTCATCTGCTACTCACGTGTGCTCAAAAAGGGTGCGTTTTTGACCCCACGTGGCAAAAAAGACTCCGGGAAAAATTGTCCAGTTGAGCTGGTAAGTAATAAATTTTCCACCAAACAGTGCAGACCCTACTCTAACTAAATGTATACATATTTTGTCCAGGCCCAACTGTTTAGCAAGGTAGAGGGATGATTTGTCAGATGATGTCAAATTCGACCTACCTCTCTTTTTCGTCTCAAAAAATTCCTAACTTTAATCGTACGAGGTTTTCACTCATACTGGTAAATGGGAAAGGGCTAATGAGTCATTCGATGGATATGCCGTTTCACTCACTGGATTCTGAATTAAAATATTGGTGGTCCGAAACTCGCGGTGAAAAAACGACACTAAGATATCCGGTACCTAATATTCAACCAGGCATACTAATGGCCTAGCAATACGATGTGGCTTGGATCGGGCGATGGTACTATTATTTGGTGTGTGGAAGGTTAGGGGCGAGGGGTATTTGGGAATCACAAAGGGGATCATAGCGGTGAAAGTTAGGGATCGAGAAGCACTGTTAGAGGAGGTGAGTTCCAACTGCTTCAACGATTTAGTCGGAAGCTTCGAAGACGGCGCGAAACAGAAAAGTCGAAGCATTTCTTGTTTCTTTAGGAAACTCCCCTGCCCCTCCCCCCCCCCCCCTCCCACCCGCTCAAACGACCGTTTGGAAGAAAAATGTAGTAGTGTTAGAGTGTGTCGACTGAGGAGAATCAAATACTGTATAAACAGGCATGGTGTGATGTATGGTGACGGTCGTATTTGTGGCGGCGAGGTGAGAGAGGACTGGGCGGCTTTTAGGGCTTTTCTATTATTTATTGTTTATTCACAAAAGTGCATGGAATGGGTGTAACTATAGAATATGCATCACTGCAACAGTTTCAAAGTCGGAGATGTCTTCAGCCCCCACCTCCCCCACCCCAGTCTCCTAGGCGCTCCCTCTATGCACGTTCAAGAACGGTGACGTGGTGATTGGGTCCTGATCACGGGAGCTTGACCGTTAGCGTGTGTGGGGAGAGTTGACTACGCGTTATGGCATGATAAAATAACGAGATCTCTACTATGAAACAAAACCAAAAATGATGCCACAAACTGCTCATATAAAGATTCAATGCCGGAAACTACGGTAGGTTTCCATAGGAAAGATCACCCATTCCCCGAAGACAGCCATGTCCGAAACAACCTCCACAAATTCATCAAGCTGAGGAGTTTGAAGAGCCCCAGTTGTTATAGTCCCTTGTATTTTGCGCACCAAAAGCATCAGACAGAAGTGAATGGAGTAGTTGGAATGATCTCAGAGATTTGTTTCAGAACGGACCTCTTCAAACTGAGGGCCTTCCCACGCCTTTCATCATTGACAACCTATGGCAAGAATGTGAGAATCAGAATGTGAACCGCAGTCCAGCTGTTCAGATGGCTCATGAACCTGACCAGGAAAGTCGTTCGAGACATGTAGCGCTTATTTTCGTTGGTTTCTTGCACATTATAAGGGCGCAATGGGCGGAAGTGGTGTAGTGGCAAGTGGCACGCTTACCACGCGGTCCGGGGATCAAATCCTGGGTCGTGAGTCGCCCGGGCCAACCAAGCCTTCCATCCCTCCGGGGTCGGTTAATTGGTACCAGACTTGTCTGGGAGGATAAAAACACTGACTTGTACATCGGCTGGCCCCCGCAAGTCATTGTATAGGCCACATCGCATTCAAACGCCACTACGAATGTACAAATGGAAGTAGAATGCGTGCCGCATCCCAAAAAGGGATTGATCAACGGCAAATGCTTTATCCTTTTTTCTCTTATAGAAGGCGCAATCAGGAAATATGAGAATGTGGTCGATTTTTTCTGAGCAACCTTGACAACTTTAAATGTGGGTAGAAATCTCTCTCAAAAAGCGCAATTTTAACATTTTTAATGCCTGTGTATGTAGCATTTGCAGCCTTAAGCACTTACATATTGGAAGATGCTCGTTTAGAGCAAACTTTTCAGACATAACCGTGCAAAAGAAAATGAAAACGAGAGCAAATGCAAAACTTTATCTTCAGCGGGATCGAATCACAAGTCATTGCGTGCACTAGTTTTTTTTTCGGAAATCTTAGATCCGCTCAGGGAAAATAAACATTTCTATGTTTCATGCATATGCCCCAATAATATGGAAAAATGGTTCTGGAAAAGGGCCCTCAAGAAAGATCTACCTGGTACATTTCCGATCTATCAGTAACATGGAAACGACTGTTGACGTAAAAAGAGTAAGTATCCTTCTTAGTAGTAGTTTTAAATCGAACCAAGCTATTGAATAGATTAAATGAAATAAAGGAACTTTCAAAATAAGAAGGGACTTTTGCTGCAAAGTCAAGGAGTTTAGCACGACACTCGAAACAAACGAGACGTGAGACGGTTCATTGATCGTAGACCCGAAATGCCGATCAAATTGGAGATATGGAAGGTACTTTTGGATAAGGAGAAGATCGATTTCCAGTCTTTTTTTTCGATGCAATAATAGGAAAGGTAAGTTTAGATAAACGATTGCTGTGAAAAATGTTTGCTAGAATAAATATTCGACTTATATTAATGAGATTTTAGGCACAAAAGGAGTTGCCTTTAGATGTAAGAAATCCCGTCCCCACACCCACCCAGTGTAGCACTCGCACAGTCGGCCCACCACCATGAACGGAGAGTAGTACATACAGTACCCAAACCTAACAGGGTTTCAAGGAAGCAAATCAGCCTCCCCGAACAATTGCGCACGTGAACAGAAGCAGTCCGTGAGGGTTAAGCTGGTCGTGCACTACGTTTTATAAGCCTCGAAAACTGCTTTTGTCTCCATGAATGGGATATTCTTCCCATATGGTCCTTTAGAACTAGTCCTCCTTATTCATTCCAGCTTTTTCCCAGCCTTTATGGCAGCTCTATGACCAAAACCTGTGCACCCCTTGGGCAAATGCCGCCTACGCACCGCTGTTCAAGATGTTCGACACAGCAGTCCTAGGTGTTTTGGCACAGCTTTAGGGTATATTGAACGTCAACAGAGAAAAGACATACATTTCATCCACAAATGTCGCCCCGCCCATATAAAAAAGGGTAAGGAATGAAGCCCCCGGCTTTAACCAAGCCTTTTCAAGACGCGTCACAATTTACTCCCATTCTGAGTCTTACCATTAGTGGCACTATGAATGCGATTTGGCCTACACAACGATTTTTGGCGGCCAATCCGGTATACACTGCGTTTCATAAATATAGGTCCACCCTAATTTTTGCTATTCCAAAGTTGCTGTGCATTTTTGGGAAATGCCGCTATTACCAATAGTTTCCCCATAACGAAAAACCTTGATACTCGATTTTTGGAGAAATCTTGATTAAGAATAATTAAAATATCTTTTTTAGAGCGTATTTTCACCGTTTCGCGAATATGACTACAGATCACTTTTCGAGAGATTTTATTATAGCAAAAAAACGTCACAAATTTTCAACAATGGGATGGTCCTCCCATAGTCATAAGGAACACAATAATACGTTTTGGAATGCTGGTAATCAAATTAGCTATTACAGTAGGATCGAAATTTGTCTGTGCGCTGATGATCGACGTTTTCAGCTCTTCGGTTGTTTCCATTTTGCTTTTCTCTGCTGTGGAACTTTATAGCAATTAAGGCCTTATGATTCTCTATTGGAATCTGATTCAGCTAACATGTTGGCCACCAGGTAACTGCCATATTTTTTCCCACAATTCCATCTGGCGTGGAAGGACCGGCATGGACAGCCGCGTTATCGTGCGTAAAAATCAAGGTTCGAGGGAGCTGTTGTCGGAAAGATGGTAACAGTCGCTTCAGAAGAACTTCACGATACCCTATGGAATCCTCTTGAAAGGAAACAAACACGAGCTCTAGCCGCTCAGTCGTTCAAAAGAGCCTCAATCCATAAGGGATTCTTCGCCAAAATTACCTTACATCAAAACCATCTACGATTTCCACGGAACCCTCCCGTACGCTTTTTTTCTATCAGATCCACCTAGAATAAACTTTTTCACGTCGATCTCAGATCACCTGTAGCACGAAACAAGGAGCTAGAGTCCAAGATCGCGAAGGGTCTGAACAGCCAAACCTTCGTTCATAAAGTTGCGCCCTTTTCCACGCTGAAATGGAGACGTGCGATCTTGAAGCGCTCAAATAATCTTGGAACGCTCTTCATCAATCCGCTGAAGATGTATTGCTTCGCTGACGTACACACCACACGGTGGTTTTGCTCACGGAAGGCCGTATTTCAGCACGAACTTTGTTCGGACCCCTTACACAATTCGAGAGAAAACGCCCAGTTCCTCCTAAATCTTGAAGGAAACGCGGTCTTCATTTACCTAAGCTACTCTTCTCCCCGCACTGACCAGGATTTCGCACTTAGTTGCTTAGGTCGTAGGAGCCGGCCGGCTTGGGAGGAAATTTTGCTCCTTTGCCATCCCACTTCAGTAAGTGCTCTGGCTTGAGCTTGTTACTGGGAAGAGAGGCGAGTAACACGAGGTACGGTAAACTCGATGTCGACTGAGCTCAGATATATCCCCGCTTCCCTTATTTCCTTCACTGATCACGAGAAATGGGAACTTTTTATGAGTAGCCCGATATTCACGAAACGGTGAAAATTCGTTCAGAAAAAGTTAATTGGGTTACTTGAGGGAGGAACTTTGTCAGAAAAACACTGTGAGGGTTTTCCGTGATGAGGAATCTAATGGTGATAGCAGCATTTCCAAAAAATGCACAGCAACTTTGGGGTAGCAAAAATTTAGGGTGGACCTATAATTATGAAACGCAGTGTATATGCCATTGTATTTGCCCTCCTAGGCAATTCTGATACCAAATGGCCGATCCAGGAGAGATGAAAGAATCGGACCTGGGCTAGTTTCTTTTATGAAATCATTCTCTGTTCCTTTATCGATTACCATGAAAGGCTTGTTTCAGGATAACCATCATCAAATAACAGAGTGGGCCAATAATTACCTGCATCATCTAAAGTCCTGATCGTCACAGCTCTGCGTGAGGGACGGAGGCTGAACAAAATACTGGATTGCACCATGACTTAATCTGAGAGTTTGTAATGACGCCTCAATAAGCGAAAATCCGCAAACCTCTCCCGGTCATGACTGAAAACTAAAAACAATTTTTTCTTTCGCAATTTTTCCCTGGTAAACCGGTACATATTCGACATGATGTATTCACATGCGCATTAAAAAAAACACATTCTTGACAGTTCACGATTATGAATAGCGTTGACACAGCATGAATCAACCATCCGTTCTCCCCACTCCCCTCGCAGTCCAACGAGGGGAGTGGGGAGGGTCGAATCCTAGACTTAAGGAGGAGTTTATTTTGCTTTTTGTGTGTTCTTTGATGGTGACAGCGGCGTCGTTTTTGAGATTTTCGGAGAGAGGATTGCGATCATGGGGCTTGAGAGTCGTATTGTAGAGAAGGAGGATACGGGGCCGTTTTGGTTTTTTTTACGGTGGTTCCGATGGAACTTTAGAAAAAAAGCGTGAAGGGAAAAAAGGCTAGAGCATCATCCCGCCCCGCTCTAGAATATACCCCTCCCCCTCATCGTCCGCGTCCCTCTCGACGGCTTCGGAGGAAAAAAGAGGGCGGAGCTGAAGTGTGTCGAGAGATTTAGAACCAAAACTAGGTGCATCAATGTGGGGAGGTTGGTGTTGGGAGTGATCAGACTGTCACATGAGGATGAAAGGAAAAGGGCGTACGTTGGTGGTGGTGGTCGTTCAGATTCTCTCATAGGCCGATGTCAGACTTTGCGAATCGCGCGATTCGCTAGCGTCTGCGGTCGCGTCGCGGCAAGTGAATCACTCAATTGGCTGGTACCGCAACGCGCAACCACGGACGCTAGCGAATCGCGACAGGTTCGGCAGTCTACATCGGCCATGAGGCACACGTGAACACGATAGCAGAGAGGCGAGCGCATTTTGTTGGTAACGTCACCAGACGCGCGCTAGGGGATGTAGATGGAAACACTTTCAACACCCTTCCACCAGTCACGCTCAAAACCGCTCCGCCCTTCAGCCATCGTGTTTACTACCGTCTCCAAAGAGAGGAGAGCAGTGTTGAAGGTTTTTTTAACGAAAGGGGAATGTGTGAAGATTTTTGAAATTGGCACAACGGACAGTTGCGCCTTTGTACAACCAGCAATGGTATTCTTCTTAGGTACGAAGTGACAGACAACTGTCTCGGAAACGATGTGGCACAATCAAACTTTTATTAGTTTGAATTAATTCACTACGAAACCTATGAAAAACAACTAAAGCAAATTACCACCTAACAAATCAGTGCATTTGGAACAGAGAACTTTGGTCAGCTAAAAAATAACTAATTTCAAGCGAAGTAGGAGAGGAGAAAACTGCGAATAAATTATATTGTAATTACATGTACATATAAATTGAGCACCGGAGTGAGACGTCGTGAGGCAAACTTGATGAGAAAAATATACACATTGAGATTCTATGACCTGTTTCGCTTCGTAGTCTAAGTTCAGTTTTAGCCTTGTTCTCGCCTATGTTGGAGAATCGTTGGAGCCACTCCATCGTGCGGTGCTGAAAAATGTTCCTTTTTCGCTTTTTTTCTTCTGCCATATTATTAAATATTATATAATATTGTTATTATATTCTATTATATTTAATAATATGGCAGGAATATATTATAATCATATTAAATATTCATTAAATATTCCTTCTCTTCAATTCCAGCTCTTTCTTCGTAGAATCTCGGTCTCATTGTGACTCATAACGTTAATCTTCTGCCAATTTTAAAGGACGAATTCACGATGAAAAAGCAACCCATTTCAAATTAACCTAGGGATGGTGAGTGGTACACGAAAGAAGGAAGAACCATGAGAAACGGCCCAGAACCCGAGAAATGGGACCCCTTCCTTGCCCGTTGATTTGAGCATTGATGCGACTCTCATCGCTGTGCCCTCTTCAACACTACGCTCTCTCAGCTATCTAATCACTCGCCACGTATTGAACTACGGCGAGTGATCAGATGATCGGTGGGCGGAGATCGCCGGACCCGCCAGCTTTGAGGCATGATAGGTCGCCGAGGTCAAATTTTTCCATGCGAATTGCGCGTCAGTTCGCACCCTCAGGAGGTCCGTGGGTCCCTCAACTAGGTCAGTTTCCCTTTCTTCGACCTTCATTCTAATCGTGAATTCCTCCTTTAAGGGTGAGATTAGTTAGCGTTTGACTTTCGAGGGAATCGTCTTCCTCAAGGGT
>MU883120.1:0-17064 GCA_036418205.1 Ostertagia ostertagi
AGGAGTGCGACCGAGGCGTGGCGCACCAAGGCAGGGGGAAATCAGTGCAAGCGCATGCACAAAGCATTCTAACACATCCTATGGTCAGCACGATATCTTTTCCCTGGACGTTGCGGCCAGTGAAAACCTAAAAAAAACCGCTTTCTTAAGAGAATGGCTCGGAGAATGCCCCTCAAAAGAATGTAGCAACGGAACTAATTTTTGAATTACTCACTTTTAAGAATCGTTTAGGTACTTTTTGAAAAGCTTGAATCCTGTAATTTCTCAAACCCGGTTCAGCTTCCCAAATGAATGAGTTTAAAGGAAGTTATGGTCGTTTGAAGGTTGAAAAGTCGCGGTTTCAGAAAAATAGTTCCGCGAACCCCCCTAAAATGTAGCAACGGGAACTAATTTTTGAATTACTCACTTTTCAAGAAACGTTCGGGTACTTTTTAGAAAGCTTGAATCCTGTAGTTTCTCATACCGGGTTCAGCTTCCCAAATAAATGAGTTTGAAGGAAGTTATGGTCGTTTAAATATTGAAAAGTCGCGTTTGCACAGAAAAAAGTTCCAACGTGTTAAATTTTTACTAAATTAGCTTTCGATGAATTTTCAGATATGATTGGAGAGAGAATGATTTGAATTTTTTATATCAAATAACTCCGCACAAAAGATCGAATATGAAAAAGTTATAGCCCGAAAAAGAGGAAGGTGGAAATTGTAGTGCAAACTCATTTCCTGCTCAATAACTTAATTATTTCAGATTGTTTAAGAACAAATCCGCTCCACTTGAGAAGGATGACCCTTGCTGATCCAAAATCCACCTCCGTCTTGCGAGAAACCTGAAATTTTCCAAGAAAAGTTCCTATACTTCTCGATTTCCCATTTCGACACCTGCTCCCATTCAACAAACGCGCCCCATTGCAGCACCCAGCGCGCGATTCAATACATTCGAAACCTGTCAACACGCGTTTCCACTACCTTCTCGGCATTCTCAATCATTTCCCCCACTTCTCCATAATATGACGCCACAACCCACCCGTTTTCTCCAGCGGAGAATGCTTAATGACGTACTCTGAATCTCCTATGAAAACTCACCAGTAGGATTTTGGGCACAATGTGGCTGGGGGAGGGGACACTCTGTAGAAACGTCTCTGGGACTAAGCCTGCGCATTTTGTTTAGTCCTGATCTCGTGAAGGATGTACTTCACTTTGATTAGTCCTGATCTCGTGAAGTTTGAAATGTTCTATTATTTTATACTTTTCCAGGGTGAAAAGAAACCTTATGATAGAGATAAAAGGAATAAAAAATTGGTATGAATTGTGTCTTCATAAAAATTAGACACAGGGGGGTCGTACCAAATCGCCCATGGAGGAGGGGGTCGTAAAAAAATCCAAAATGTAGCAACGATAGGACCGACCTGCTCCCAGACCGGGTGTGCGTCAAATGGCGCGATCCCATTGGCATTGGAGCGCACAGGCCGCATTTGGCACATCCTGCTGTGGCGGACAACTCGTCCGCATCACTCAACTATTAGACTTCAGTAATTGATCGACCTGATAATTTGGGTCTCCGATACCTCGTTGAGTCACAAATATACAAAAAGAGCGAACAGCTTCAGCTGGCCTAATGCCAAGGCCAGAGGAACGGAATAAAATGTACTGCGCGTCTATACTCGTCCGCGCAATACATTTTATTCCGTTCCTCTAGCCTTGGCATTCGGCCAGCTGAAGCTATCCGCCCTTTTTGTATATTTGTGACTCAACGAGGTATTGGAGACCCAAATTATCAGGTCGATCAATTACTGAAGCCTAATATAATAGTTGAGTGCGGAGCAAAGAGGGGATTCCTTTTCATGTGGATACATGCTATTGGGATGGTTTGATCACGCGAAGGTCATTCTGCTAATAAAAACCCATAGCTTTTATGCATAAATTTCAATGTGCATTTCGTTATTTCCTTATGTGCATTTTTTTACACTTTTCCACTGAAAATTTGTCACTAATTTTTGCTGCCAGATTATGTGTGATGTTGATACAAAAGAAAATGGGCGCTCATCCGGTAAGGGGGGAGGGCATTGTGATGTGTGTGAATGTCAAGCGGCTGCCCTCACCCCAGACGTAAGCAAACCAGCCCTTTTGGCGCTTCGGCTGGGACCGTATGCTGAATGTTGGGGAGGGGATGGAGTCCCCGACGGTGGACGGACCACTTCAACTCGGTCCTTAGAACCGCCACAATTTGGTGCTTACCTCAGAACTAAGCCTTAAAGAGAGGACGGGTCCGTCCCCTCTCCAAGGCTTAGTCCTGGGGTGAGCAAACCAGCCCTTCTGGCGGAGCTGCTGGACCAGCTGCACCACTTGCGTCAGTACTCTCCTATCGTACCAACCGAGTTGAAGTAAACCGTCGACCGTTGGGGACCCCATCCCCTCCCCAACATTCAGCATACGGTCCCAGCCGAAACGCCAAAAGGGCTGGTTTGCTTACCTCCTCCCCCACCCCACTAGACTGCCTTCACTCCCCTGGCTCACGGGGTCCCGCACTTCGAGAAACCTGTCCGCCAGGGGGAGCGTAGGCAGACCAGGGGGGTGGGAGGCAGGGTTGGTCCTCGTTGGTACATTTTGCAAAATTTTTTCAAAAAACCCCCTCTCCTTCACAACAGGTTTCATACGACCCCCTCTTCACAAAAACTTTTCCGCGAAATTTCCCCATATTTCCCTTCATTTTCCCTCTTTTTCACCTATATTTTCACTGCTCCCTTTTCTAGGGGGGGGGGCACAAACTTAAGCAAACTATGACCCCCCCGTTGGTACTTGTAGCAACGTAGGGTTGACCCTGGTGGGGAGTGAGAGCAGCCACTTGATACCCCCCTCAGTGGATGAGCGCCAGAAAATGTTCTGTTTCATAATAAGTAATGCATCTCGTTCAAATTCACCAGGGTGTTAGCCAGGGTAGAAAATCAAGTGAGGGTATTCCACAGGCAAGCCGAGGTGCAGGCTGAGGTGTGAATTAGGCAGAAGTGTGAATCTTGTACTACAGGCACAGACCGGGGATTGGAAAGATAGAATTGCCTGAGGCAGGTGACACGGAATGAACTGCAATCAGTAATTATTTGATCGAGTGAATTAGCGGCCCGGCCACCAGTCATCCCCTCACGCACGCTATGCGATGCGGTGCATTGGACCTCGTCCCTATCCGTCTCTCTAACACTTTCGGTCCTAAATTTTTTCCGTGGAAAAGTTTTCCTCTTTCTGTTGTTTGTTAGAGGGAACTTAGTCAGGATTGACCTTTCACACCTACCACGTCGTTACCTCGCATCACCTCTCTCACCTGCCTACGGCTGGACCTTGCTTAATTAGCTGTGCTGAGCGCTGACCTCGCTCCAACAAATCGCTCTCATGAGCAGTATTGATTATCAAGTCTATCTTTTTTTAAGAAAATCAGAGATATGAGAGTAAAGAAAATGCAACTCTGAAAATTCAGCTACAGGAAACGTGCTAATTTCCTCATTCGGGTTCATTCTGCTGGAGAATTTCCTTGAGCAAAGTACCAGTATAACGCCATTTTTAACCTTGCGATAATTTAGGAATTATCACAGCGTTGCCCATAGCTTTCCTAATACCTTTTTCCCCTATCACTTGTCTTTCCAAAATTGCCATCGTATTCTTGAACTACGAGTGATTCACGAAAAGAGTGCGCTACGACGTTCAGTGAATATCAGTTTTTTTTTTCATTTACCTATGGGATTTGGATTAATTTATAGAGAAAATTAACTAACGATTAGCTTAGCTTTGGAGGAACTATGCTTCGATGGCTCAGCGCGCAATTTAACCTTTGTTGGGGAGCGTTGGGAATTTTCAACTTCAGACCTTCCTTTTCCTTACAATCCTCTTTGTGCCAAAAGGTAGAAGATACTGGGTACGACCGGGGCTGCAATTAAAAAAGAAAAACCATTATAAACGAAATAATTAAAATGGTTCGTTTCGCTCCTTCCTCAGACGAACCTTATTATTTCGTCAATCCCCGTCAAGGCATGTTGACAGTGAAACGCCGTTGAATTTCAAAATCAAATTCAATCAATTCACGAGATCAGTGTGCTACGACATTCAATGATCATATTCCAGTTTTCTTTCGACATTCCCCATTTTACCAATAAGCTGCGGAATTTGAATTAATTTATAGAGAAGCTTGCGTACGATTAGTTTCGTTTCCGGAGGAACTAGGCCTAGATCACTCAGCGCGCAATGTTATCCTTGTTGGGAGAGCGCTGGGGAATTTTCATTTTAGGTACTACCTTCCCCCTCCTTGCAATCATTTCTGAACCTGAACCAGGGGACAATAGGAGACAGTAATGGTCCACTTAGTCGTGCCGTAGGGAGTGCTGCAAAAACCGACCGACTTTGTCGAAACGCCAGATCCAATCAGTCCGTGTGTGTGTTCTCCGTGTCCGAGCGGAAGGTCCAGGTGAGTGTCAGTCCGTGTCCTTCCCTTTGTCGGTGTCTGAACTCCCCATATGCATCTGTCCGTCCTTGTGCCCCTCTGTACGCAACTGTCTCTCTCTGCGTATCCTTCTGCGTGCTGCCCGTCCCTGCTTATCTGCCCCTCCGTCTGCCTGTGCCCCTCTGTCTGTATATGCTCGTGGCTGTCTGTCTGGTGGTACTCCGTCTGCATCGTGGGTACGCCAGGCTGCGGCCACAGCATCCATTCTGGTGTCCGGGCTCGTGCGCCTGTCGGCGACTGTACGCGTGTTTCTCGGCGAGCTTACCCTTCTATCCTTTCTGTCTGTTCAAGTTGGTATGTTGGCATACTGTTCAAAAATTCCAAACGAAATTGCTGCTCTCGGGAAACGCCATTTTCGGAAAGGGATTGAGAGAGACAGCGAGTGAGTGAAAGGGCAACTAATGCGAAGAGTTGGAAAAAAGCAAGTGCTTGACTTGTTTGAACAACGGGGGGGGCGGTTGAGTGCGGTCAGAGAGGAACCGTAAGGTGCCGGCTCTTGTCACCTTTTTTTTTGGCCTTTCTCCAGTCTTGTAAAGCAGGGATCAACCTTCTTTCGCACTATCGAATGATTGGCGGTCCTTTGGGGGTGTGAGCGAGGTTTTGTACCGATTGTTTATTAGGAGGGGGCACCGCGGGAAAGGAGTGCCAGTGAATTGGGGTGTTGTTTCGGTTTGCGAGGGGGTGTCGTGATGATGGTTAAGATCAGAGTGAGTCGTGCGAGAGTTGAAGACCAATGGGCAAACAATGGGAGATGTTATCGCTCAAAAAAAAACCCCAAAAAAAAAAAAAAAAACACATATTGCCCGCCCCCCCTCCCCCTCCCCCCAACTCTGACGGCTCTTTTGAAAGAAAATGTGAGCGGGGCTGGACCGTGTCACTGGTCACGGGAATCTAAAGAAATAGCCAAATGGTGGCGGTCGCTTGGATGTATCTTATTAGATTCGATTAACTTCCTTGTTCCTCAATTTCTGGAGTAAACCATTATTGGGTATCCAAGTCGGTACAGCAGAACTTGGTCGTCAATGTTTTACATGGCAATCGACAAACAATTGCAAATGTAACACGACGATGAAGAAGTGTGTGCACGGCGTATCTCTAGAGCAGCAGTTTCTATTTCTTTTAGACATTTTATGGACAGTGGTGCTAACAGAGCGATGATTTATAACGAGCTTCCGAAGCGGATTATGAGATTAGCGGTAAGCAGACTGGGAGCATGCAATTCAGATGGATGGAGGGTCAGTCACAGTTGGAAGTAACAGGAGCAGAGGGGTGCGGGCCCGGACGGATACTGCGACAGGCAGGCCGGGACGTATATGCAGTCAGAAGCGGTGGAGGGTGGACGTGAAGAGCGGATAAGGAGGGTGATGAAAACAGGCGCAGGAGAGAGGGCAGAAGCGGTGAGATGGGCAAGGGCATGTTCAGAAGTGGAACGTAAGACAAACACGGGCGAAGGGAGTGGAGGATGAGACAGGGACATTAGGACTCTGCGCACAGAATGGCCGTACACAAGGCGAGACACTTAGGTCCTTTGAAGAAGCATTGTCTTCTCAAGCATGTTTCTTCTGGAACACTACCTCGATCTAAATTATCGACAGAGAGAGTCGTTTTCATCCGACTTCAGGCAGGCCACGCGAGTTTGTTTTTTGTAGCGAGTTGGCTATGTTGTTTTAAAAACAGTTTTGATCTCGTGGCTGTCATGTTTTAGCATGGGGAAAAAAGGTGGGAATTTGAGGAATTTTTGAAGTCGGCCGAATCCAACGAGCGCTTAACTGCTACTTTGAAGTTTACATTTGGCAAAGTCGCCAGTCTGACTTTTCATGAGCTTTGCCGACCGATTTTTTTTTCGCGCGCTTGGGCTTCTGGCAAACATATCTCTCTTCAAAACGCTTTCTGTAACTGCCTTCCAACACGGAGAAAGCAAGAGACGATGAGGTTACTAACGAGTCTTCACTCGCAAATTCCTGCTTTCTTCGGTGCGATTAAAGTACTGGGCGGTGGCTGACTTTGGTGGGGAGGTTGTGTAATTCTACTATTCGTCATTGTGGTGTGGGAGTTTTTGGCTTCGGAGGAAGAATTTCGTATTGTTCCTCCATTTTTGAAAGAATACAGGTGGTTGGAAATTTGAGGATTTTTATGTGCTTTCTTAAAACAGACATGGGAGGGTGTTATTTTTTGTTGTTCTCCAGAAATGTTGACAATGAATTCCGCTTTTGCGCATCTTTGTTCTGAGCCTGGAGAAGCGAATCTTTCCATTTCTATACACCTCCCTTCTTGATATTGTCCTGATATATTTGGATCTCCAAAACAATCATTTACATTGTTCATGCGCATGATAGAATTCGTGAGTTTGAGGGGTTTTCGCTATGCCGCACTGAGCAACATCTTCTTCTCTGATCATGGCTCGGGCCGACGGATGGCGTCTCATGCTCTTTTTGGTGATAGGGCTGCATTTTGCGATTTTAGGAAAGAGAGTAGTGTGTGGTGCGCAGTTTGCCATGTCTGAGAAATCATGTAAAGCTCTTACTGTAGAATTTATTGTCGAAGTGATTTGGGGTCGTTGTTGCGGTGTTTTGCCAGTTATGATAGATGATTTTTGATAGAAGACTCTTTACGTCGAGCGATTTTCTCGATGTGGTGCTAGAGAAGAGCTAGGCGATAGAACTTGGGGGAGTCTTTTACGCGCGTGTTTATTACGCCTTGTGGATTTATTTCTTCCTCTTATATCCCGATTAGGGACTTTTCTGAAGGATCGGGTATGAAGCTGTCTGGCGGGTATGTTTGGTGTAGTTGATTTTGGCGTGGTGGGGGAGGGGTTTTTTTTCGGGGGGGATTTTTTGTGGACCCTGGAAATGCGAAAAAGTGGTTTTTTTAGATGCACAAAAGCGTAAGAAATTATCGGAAGGTGGGAGCACGACCACTGTCGCCTCAGCGTTAGTTGTGCTGTTGAGTTCAAGCTGTGTGTGAAGGCAGTTCTAGGGTCACCTTTCTCCGTATAATATGAGTGTACGAGGTGGGTCTATCTTATGGTCGGCGCCTATGAGTGAACTCTTACGCGTGACCATATAGTGTTGGCTTGTCTGACTCTATTGAGGATAGCAATAAGTGGTGCACTTTCCTAACAAGTTTTTGTGTCCCTGGCTCAGTCACACCCGGCGGCGCCGGCTACCCTCTTAATTTTTGCCCTGGCTCTACTAATCGTCTTTATGTTGAGATCACAAATAAGTTTGTGGTGAGTTAATGGCTAAGTTCTTGTTGAAACTAACGACTTTTTTGAAATCAACTTACGATCATTCTGCCTTAATTGTAGTAATTGCTTGCCTTTTGGTAAAATAGTTTTATCACCCTATTAGAAGTGATTGATCAAGTTGCGCTGGATGTGGGACTCTGTGATTGTTGATCAGTTATATCAATGAGACGACTGGTTATGCGGTTCCCCCCTCTTGCTGACTACACCAGGTCAGCGCATCGTAATTTAGTATTTTTTGAAAATTGAATTGACATCGTGTAAATTAAACAGGTTGTATACACGTAATATCAGTATGTCAGGTGTCGTGAGACGAAGCAATGTGTCCGTAGCAACTTCGATATACTTGATAAATTGGCACAGACGCCCTACTGTAGAAGTGCGGAGTTAGGTATACTTTGATGGTTGGTTTGTTTTTAAGGAGGGGGGGGGGTCGTGAGAAGCTGATTTTCATACTGTATATCCTTCTCTTTTTGGTTTTCAGATAGTGGATTTGAAGAGAAGGGGGAGGGCGAGTGGTAGTTGTTGTTAGAGTAAATGTTGCGTTATTTATGGCGCTCGTATATCCGCGTCGTATACGGTCTTTTTCTGTGGATGGCTCTCGTGTGTTGGTTATAAATGTGGGGGTTGGCGGGTCTTTGTTCGGGTGTGGGGGTTTTTGATGGAAGTGTTATATATTGATGTGTTGTTAGGAGGGTGCGGTTGTGTGTGTGTGTAGTGAATGAATATGATGGTTCACTTTGGGGGTAGTGGCTCGCAAAAATTCCACCTTTGGCTGGGTATGTGGTGGTTGTCGTTAATGTAAAAACGTTCGATTATATAGGTTTGCTCTCAGAATCTCTCTTTGAGTTTAGGATCGTGCACTGTTGTTGGCTCATATTCGTTTTTGTAGCACGCCAGTGCCGTTTTCATTTTTGGCGGAGTCTCTCGCGCCATATATGAGGTGTGACAGCATACGTGGTAATAGGGTACAAGTTTGTGCTGTGCTGAACTTCGTGGGTGAACCCTGCCCTTGTTGTGGTCGCTGAGGCTGTGATGCTATGGGTATGCGGGGCTCAATTGACTCTCGTTCTCGTTGTGCTTCTATGTTGCGTCTGAGTAGTAGCAATGAGAGAGGTTGTAGGTCCTCCGGGGTGGTCCTTTTATCCTAATACTGTTTTGCTCCAACTGTGGAGTTTAGGACGGGTTTGGAAGTAATCTTTCACATTATCATTCCGGCTTCTTCGGACAGTGTGTCCTTTGGCACTTTTGGTAGGCAGTTGGGCCTGATGGGGTAGTAGATGACTGACTTTTAATTGTTTGATTGGCGCGATTGGTCTTGAGTGATCCCTCGATCTTGTATTGTAAATCATATTCAAGACACAGAGAGATTTGAAAATACAATACAGCCGAACGTACTGGGTTTAGTTGATATTATAGATGTTCTTAGAGAAGTCGAATTTTCATGATACAGTCTCCGTTTTAAAGACATTGGTTGCTTTCATTAATAATATTTTCACGTAAATTACTTTCTTATTAACACGTATGCGTGTGAGCGGACCTATAAGCTTGATTCTTCCTGTTTCTGGATGCGTTCATTGGACTGACCAAATGGAATTGGGGTGTGGGGGTTGGATGGGTTGTGCGAGATGGATGAAGGGATAATAGCGCTTCCTCTCGCGATTGAGGGAAGAAAGTTGATGCTTGAGAATGACCGGGAATTGGTGTTGTTTTGATCTATTGTCGGGCTACTGTGGTGTTAATGCGGTGTCACATTTTCGGTTTCATGACTTTCGAGCGCCGCGTGCTAGGATCAATGGGCGTCTGGTGGTGGGTGTCCGTGCGCGATTTCGCATGGTTGAGGTATTGTTTTATTGGTCTATGACGCGGACTTGATCGTGTTCCGCTTTTGTTGAAGCATTGCGAGACGTTAGCTTAACGATTTAAAGTATGTGCACGTATTTGGCGCCATACCAGAGATCGTGGTTTCTTGTTGGGTACCGCAAATTGGGAGAGTGGGAGAATAGTTGGTTCAGTGGTGGAAGAAAGGGGGTTTTGATATGTGTGAAGAGGTTGTTGCTATTGGTTTTTGTGGTCCTCATTCCTTGGAATACTCGTCCGGTCGATGGTAAATTACACTGCGTGTATTGGTTTTCGAGTTGCACATTTATCTTGCTCGATAGGATGGAAGTTTTTAACATTATATACACAATATCCATATTTCATTCGTGGAACGAAGCAAGTGTCCGCTAGCCACCGTACTTGATAGAATTGCAAGCCGCCCTCTGTAGAAGTGCGCGTACTTTGATGAGTTTGTAGAGGGTGGGGCGTACTTGCTACTTGCTTCGGTTGTAAGAAGTGGCATGTGAAGAGAGGGGAGGCGTGGGAGAAAATTTGCCGTTTCAGCGCGCGTATATACCCCCCCGTCGACGGCATTTTTGGAGGAAAAAGTGGGCGGGGTTTTGATGGAAGATGGAGATGGTGGAGGAGGTGGGAAAAGGGGGTCGTATCAAATCCACCTTGGGGGAGGGGGGTCGTAAAAAATTTTCGAAAAGTAGCAACGATAGGACCGACCCTGCACCGAGACCCCCTAAAGAAACAGGTAAGAAAAGGGCGAACTCGACAGCTGACCCTGCGTGCGAGGCTGAGATGCCTAGCGGACAATGACGTCGTTGCCATTGGTGAAAAGCAGAGGAGGTGTGGCCCGGCTTTCCAACGCTCCTCCACCATGGGAGTAGGACGTTTGATCAAGATTTCACACCTCCGTCTACTTCGCACCTTGCCTCGCACATATGCAGAGTTGCCTGTGGGATGACCTCACTTAATTGCATGCGCTGCCTGATGACCTTTCTCTGTCATTGTAAATCACATCAAAATAATTGAAAAAAAACTATATTTGATGAAGATGACAAAAACGGGAATTTATCATAACAGGCGTGAATCCATGGGTGCTTTCAATAAATTCACGTAAAACTTAAACCACTGTGCGTTTGCGGACCCTAAGCTATTCCCTTTTCACATGCATCATATGAAAAATGAAGTAAGATGAAGGAAAACAGCTCCGATGGAAGAAAGTGAGCTGAATGAAGGAAAGTTTTGTTATTTTTGATTTTCTCTTACTGTTGAATGCTTCAATTCTAGATGACTTTCGAGAGTCTGCTAGAAAGCGCGTTCCTCGCTCAGTGTTAATCTACTATTACTTCAACCCTGACAATTTTCCCCCTTTTTGAAGCTTTAATACAACATAACAGGCTGTTTTGCACGAGTTTCTTGTTTACCCGCAAATTTGGTTGGAAAAGTGCGGGAGCAAGTTGGGATGTCAACTGAGCATTTGGCACCGAATCCACAAAATACACGGCGTGCAGTTGTGATTCAAAACATCATTCTCGCGATGATGAAGGCTTCGAAGAAGTCTGACAAACAATATCTGAGGGTACTCATCAACCAAATCCGCATGGAACTGTTCAACAGGCCTCTTCTAAATCAGTCGTGGCTGAGATGGGCTTCCTAAATGTCCAGGTGAGGGTGAAACGTTCAGAGAAGTAGCGAGTGGGTGCAGCCGACTCCTCTCCCACAATTCTGCAGCCCCATCTCGCACTTCCAACCGTGCACAAGTTTACCTAACTGAGCAACATCTTGCAAGGTAGCCCTCTTGCCTACCAACTATAACTTTTCCAGCCATTAGGATAGTTTTTTCGAAGACAAACATTGAAACCCAAAATGATGAACAAATGACCTTCGCCGACTTCTTCGCCTACAGAAGTCCGTTACTTTCAACATCATAATTTGATGAATACTCCTCTTGTAATTGAATGTTTAGGGATTGTAATAGTAATATCATTTAGATCGAAAATGTTTTGTTTGAATCAAGATATGCGCTTTTGAATTTGACGGTCAAATCGGCGGAAACTTTCCGAATATCCCAATACATCGGTCAATGGTGACTATTAGGAACCTATTTCAGCAATTAGTTATTTGTGGTTGGAATACTCTTTGCATAGATAGGTTGCTGTGTCACAAGTGTACATATCGTTGACCACCTCCAGGGAAGCTAATTCATTGAATAACACCTCAAATCACCTCATATTATGACTTCAATGACTCTTTATAGTTCTTCCGTTAATAAATTTGGTTTGCTGTAATGTGATTTACAATGACAGAGAAAGGTCATCAGGCAGCGCATGCAATTAAGTCAGGTCATCCCACAGGCAACTCTGCATATGTGCGAGGCAAGGTGCGAAGTAGACGGAGGTGTGAAATCTTGATCAAACGTCACATACCCCTCCACCATTGAAGGCTTAATAATGTCGCCAAAACACCTCGCCCCTGAAATATTGCACCCACTACCTCGAAACACGCACACAGAAAGGTAGTGAGATGGTGTGGGGTGGGGTTCAGGCCGGAAACATTTGATGCTCTCTCCCTGTGTTTGAAGGAGACTGACGAAACGAGAAGAATGGGAAACGCAGGCATGGGCGTTATTTCCAAAGTATGTCAAGATGTCGGCGTACATCGTCATCGCTTTTGAACTGTCTTTTGCTACAGTGAAATAGCTCGCGACATTTCAACCTAGGGGTTATTCTGCTTTAAAGGAAGCAGTCACGATAATTTTCATGGCAACGATAAGGAAAGCTATGTATTGGAGTGGATAGAGGTCCTGCCCAATGTTAGAACACGTGAAGTTTCAGTGGCAGTGGCGCCTTATCAACGGAGTGATAAGGCGCCGAAATCCACTTCCGTTCAGCAAAAACCAAGACTTATCGATGTGGAAAGGGGTGCGATAAGAGCGTGCTAGATATGATACCGTTATCGTTATCGTCCCGTTTTCATTCTGGAGTGCACCTCTTATCAAGCAGCCGCACCTTCTTATCTCATCGTATCATATCTTCCATGGGCTTACACTCGTCCAACAATTACTGCCTCACACCTTATCGATTGATAACGCGAGGGTAGCAAATCCAGCGTGGAAGCCAGCGTGACTGCTTCCTTTAAAGAAATATTCGATGGTATGCCATCTGACAGATAAATTTTACGCTCGTAAACATAAACGTGTCGACATCCACGCATTACATGAGCAGTTTCGATCCGAGCTATAAACAAACAAGGAATTCGATACGTTTAACGATCAGCTCGAAGTCAACCATTCTGCGACCCTTTGCGTTCACTCATCATCAGTGACGGTAGTAAAGTACCCTCAACTCGCAATCAGAGGTGGTGATCAAAGGTCATAAGCATGGATTGATAATGAGACAACCACGAGCTTCCTTACATTGTTTGCGAAATTCCCGCCCTGCCTGGTTATAATTCCTACATGATCCCAACCAGACTCCGTACCAATACCTCTGCGCCATGTAGCACTAGTATCTATCAGTGGAAGACTCGCTGATATGGGAATGAAACGGGTACTCGCAGCGATCTCTCAATCTTGCCCGCGTCAATGTGTACTAGCATGTTTGCAGATATAGGTTTTCTAAGGGTTTTACTCTGCTTGTATCGTTCGCACGCCCGATATGTTTTCTGACATGTAAGGTACTTATCGGCCTCAAAAGTCAAAGTCGTCCCTTCAACCCCGTGTTCTTTTTTTTTCTCCGCTCAATTCTTATTAGCTTTACAAGTTATTTCTTTGACTCCTAATTGAATGGATCTGACATCTGATCTGAAGTAAAGTACCCTCAACTCGCAATCAGAGGTGCTGATCAAAGGTCATTAGCATGGAATGCTCCTATTGGGTTTACAGATCATCGCTTTAACTTCTAATTAAATAATTTTTTTTTGATGTTGTTTCTAGCTATGGGCATAACAATAGCTGATGTAATGGGAAAGCGCTTTAGACCCGTTAGCTAACCATGATTTTTGTCTGATGCTAATCTTCACACGGCAGACTCTGAAGGCAGGGTCGGTCCTATCGTTGCTACTTTTCGAAAATTTTTACGACCCCCCTCCCCCAAGGTGGATTTGATACGACCCCCTTTTCCCTACCTCCACCATCTCCATCTTCCATCAAAACCCCGCCCACTTTTTCCTCCAAAAATGCCGTCGAGCGGGGGGGGGGGGAGGGGGGGGGGGGGCGGTGTGGGAAAACGGCAAGAATTTTTCTCTGGCGCGCGGCGCCGCTCCCCAAACCCAACGACATGCCAACTTCTTACAACCGAAGCCAGAGTACGACCCTACCTCGTTACAAATACTTATGCAAGATACGGACCCTTCCGCCTTGGCTACTGGGAAGCAAGGTATAGGGCGGTTGACCTGCTCGTGAATAAAGGATCACTATTCGGTCCCAGGTTTTTCTCCACTTGTTGAATAATCGATAATGTGGGGAGTTATTGCCACAAGCTAGCAGGACACTGCACTCTAGACAGGGTGTGACCAGATAGGAGTAGAGCTTGCTGCGGCGGGAGTCCCAAGTGTCGTTCCAGTTTGAGTGACACTGAATGTAAGGACAACAGTCCAGGGCCCTCACAAGTGGTGGGTAGTTTGGACTTCTATTTTCTGTGGAAAACTGCGAAATTTCGGTAGATAATCAAATATTAACCTTTTATAATCAGTCGAATGTCAATACATTGACAGATCTGAGCAGCAAGCTACTCTACAAATGTGTGTAGGTGAACCAATAGACGTAGTGAGATCTTAGATTCATCTAACAAGCAATCAGAAAACACTGACTTGATTTCTCATGCATAGCACGTTTTCGGCACAAAGAAGTCGATTTAGGCACTTTGTTCTGAACGACGACGCCGCTCGTTCTTTATGCGTTTCTATACTCTTGAGCTGTAGTCCGACCGTTGGGACGAGAGGGGAAAAACCGTTCCACGTTTGACGTGGTGGTGACAATCTGAAAATACGTGCTGTAGTCGAAAAGAAGAATGACCACGAAATATATCTGAAAGTAAGGATTTACAACAATTAAAGGCAGCAATAGCGATAAGTTAGTAGGGATGAAATTGAAAGACATGTGAGCGCAGAACGTACGTCGCGATAAAAATACTAAGAAAATGGCCAATAACACTGGGCGAGTCGTTCCCTGGTCCGGCCGTTGATTTCGAGGCGAGTGGAGCAAGGTTGATCGAGACAGTGCGTGGCAGTGGGCGTGTCTGTGGGTGAGGAGGGTTGCTTATCACGGCATTAAAAGCACGCTTTCTAAGCGAAAGCGCCACTTATCGTCTATTTGGACATTCTTCTACTCTCTCTATTGCCCAACTTTTCCTTTTACGACCTCCAGCGGACCTATAGCGATTTTCTTCATTCACTAACTGCGGAAGGCAGTGGTGGTATAACGGCAAGGAAGCGTCATTTTCTCACGCACGATTCCGGTGACAGCTCCGGATAAAATTCTACCAAGGCCACCTGACACAGAACTGCATGAAGATCCACTCGCACCCAGAAGGTACATAGTGTAATGAATCATATGCCACTACACTACAATTCTGAAAGAATATAATGCATGGCGCACTCCAAGAAAGGGTCGATTATCGCCGGCTGAATATCCTTCAATCCCTAGAACCGATCAAGAACCATATATTCACCATTACCATCACATCACCACAAAAGAGAAGTCGATTTGCTGGGCATTTTTTATGCACTTTGCAGGCTTTCTATACTAATCGATGAAACATTGGTTATTATATAGCTCTAACGGCAGGTATTACCACGGATATTTCATCGCTTATCGATGGAAAATAGAAACAAGGCGAAGATATACGCACTCACCAGCAAAAAGCTAACTAAACTTATTAAACTGAATTATCCATCATGAACCTCTCTTGACCCCAAGCCGCTGAAGCTCCACCAAAGGGACTCGAACCTTACTGATGTTCTAGAATCTAAGTCTAATCAATGACGATCCTACCGGTCCCTTCCAAATTACAAAATCTGTAAAACCTCTGGACCACCGAACTTCGCCCAAGGATGAAATTGATGGTTGGAGTTAACTAATCGTAAAGGGCACCTTTGAAGCCATCCGTTTCGGAAATACCACGCTTGTACTGGGAATCACAAGGGCTTAGGCCTAAAAGTTAGAAGGGCTTATGCGCAAAGCCAGCTTATACAGTGAATATGGTTAGTTCATCCCAGCTGCATCAGCTCAGATGCTCGCTTACTTACCTGCGTTTTCGCGAGTTTATCGTTTTTGGGCAAATCGTTCAGTGGCAGCGTAACGGAGTGTTCTGCGAAATTGACCGCTCCCACGTAAACCTGGAATGGAAATCGGGATTAAGCAACATTAGAAGTATTGAGAATGAATAGCTTCATGACTAGTTCGACGGGAGACACACACCTGAACAGACCATGCTAAATCCTCGATTTATTCGCTATAGCTCCCCACCGAAATTCAGAAAGAACCAGCGACGAGAAGATACTGACCAATACCTTTTCCCCTTCGCTCGTGACGGATACGACTCCTCTTCCCTCTATCGTACGATCGGATCGCGTCATCGTGTCGTGAATACTTGTACTACACTCCCCCTCTTTGTGCGCATAACACTCCAAAACGGTAATGAGGATGGAGGGGAGGCGAGTAATATATGATCGTTGCCCGCGAGACAGCAAATTTTACTTTTTACGCCGCCATAATACGACTCTTATTCTCGCATGAAGGTAAATATGATTGTCTGTCGAGGAACCTTATCAGCAGCTCGCACCCTGCCCTAAACCCTCCTCCCTGCGACTGAGTGCGTCCATTTCTTTTCAAAATCAACTGCAAAGTCATTCGAGATACTTACATTTCCATCGGTGACATTTTCACGTTGGTGGAATCGAACGATGGTGTAAGCTCCGCCCTCAATGAGACGTCCCATTATGGTCTCGCCGAGACTTAGAGACTCGTCCCTCGTGCGCAGCTTGCTGAGCTTGGAGAACATCTTGAGCGCAGACTGATCTTGTTTGTATTGTTTCTGAAATGGCGAAAGTCATGATCATAGCTCAAAGATTGGAAAGATAAGAAGATTTTGAAGTTATAAAAAAATCACGAAGAACTGAAAGCAGGAGGCAAGAGGATGGGAATCAGAGCAAACCCCGCACTTTACGAGTTATCCGGTTTCCAAACAACTAGCGCGACTCACGCTCAGCGCTTCTCTAGTGAAAAAAGCTATCCTGCCAATTGCCACGATCCTGTTTGGGTGATCATATATTAGAATGAGCGGTATACGGCCGTTGCACTTCCATATTTGACCAATATGAGTGATGTCGCGAATATTAAAACGCGAATAAATGAACCACCTTTGCAATGGCGTTTTCTTTAATCTCATTTCCGCTGTGATTCAAAAAGAGCTTTTTTCTGCGCAATTTCAAGAGTGGTAATAGTGACGGGAAGTTGCTTTAGTGGTTGCTTTCGACAGGCCATCTTTGTGAGATGACAAATTCAGCCTTCT
>MU883122.1:0-15075 GCA_036418205.1 Ostertagia ostertagi
GTAATAATTCTGCACGCAATACACAAGGGAACTGCTTATTCTTTGCCGCATGCACACTGAGTGTACCCCTCGCATAGTGCGACACTTCGTTGAAAGATCGCAGCGCAAAATAACGAAGCTGTTAGCGCTTAGTAAAAATCGCTCAGCGTTGATCAACCCCTCTTTGAGATATGTAACGCATTCGACTTCCATTTGAATCAGTCTGGTTGTTCAGAATATTCGACCTATCCAAAGAACTGCAGAGGTCAATTATTGTACAGTTGATGTTTTTGTTTTCTTAGCCCAGCTGTGAGCAGGGTCAACCGTCCGTTGGACAAAGTCCAACGAGGGGGGTCGTATTCGGCCGACGAAAAGGGGGTCGTATTCGCAAGGTCGGAGGCAGCGTCAATCCTACACCAACGGAAGGTCGTAGTGTGACGCTTTACGCTGAGTGCTAAGAAAAAAATTCAAATACTATAGTAACAGCTCTGATGGTAAGGGTGGTGGTCGTTATTGGTGGACCTCCTGAGTCTCATGGTGGTGGAGGGGGGTCGTGAAAAATTTCCAAAAAGTACCAACGGTAGGGTTGACCCTGGGGGGGGGGTCGTATCGAGGCCCTCCAGAAGGGGGGGGTCGTAAAATTTTTGAAATTTGTCCAACGTGACGGTTGACCCTGGCTGTGAGTGGCTTCCGAAACACGAAAGACTTACCACAAAGGTCTTTAGGGTCGTGCGCTTCTTTCTGAAAACGGTTTTCCGCAATATTCAGGGGCACATGCATGGAATACGGACCCATGATTTATTTTTTGAGTGGCTTTCTGGATGCCAGGAAAAAGGTCAAAAATTTTCAAACACTCCACCGTTTCGGCATCAACTTTTGGCGGAATCTACTCATCTTACTGATGGTCCTGATGGTAATATGGCATTCATTACCATTTTTATTACCACACCAACGGTAGGCACCATTTTGCGATGTCACGCAAGCGCCACTTGAGAATGCGAAATTTTGTCACCACGGGAGATCGATCATGACCCAATCTTCCTTCCATTTTATCATTCAGAGGGCCGTTCAGGAAAAGTGGAACATACTATTTCCATGTTCCATGCACATGCGCCAATGTAATGCAAAATACGGCTTTGAAAACCTGGGTACGACCTGAAGAATCTTTCTAGTTATTAAACACGGGCAAGAATGAGTTCTGATCGCATTTTCTCCCGCGACTGTGCGTGTGGTAGCAAAGCCATTTGCCGATCCCTCATGATTTTCTGACTCGATTGTTAAAACAGTAGAATATGCTGTGAATAATATCTTTAAACAGGTACTGCTTGTGCTCCGGACAGTGAAGAATCAGGCAACCAGCGGTCCAGGTGAGTTCATATAACTTCATCTTCTTTTTTTGCGAATTCTGTAGTAAGACCGATGCATGAGTGTTTTGGATTGCTCCTTTTTTAGATGTTATATTATTTCAATGTGTATTATCTAATAATTAAGAACACAATCCTCTGAATTTGTTTCTAAGATAGGCTGTCCAACTGACAAGTCTTTATCTCTTTTGTGGATATCGTACCTAGGGCGATATGAAGCGATCGCTCTGAGCCTTCTTCCTCAACTCCGTTCTGTTTCCTCTTTAACAAGTTTGTTTTTGAGTCGTCCTTCTTCGAGTAATTTCATGTGAAATTTCGGAAGTCTGCATCCGAAAATGTATTTCATTTTCATGAAAAGGGTTCATAACTTCATGATCGGCATCAAATGCCTAGCACACCCCATCTGTGCATTGAGAATCGTTCACTGGCTAGGGGAACAGCACTTTTTTCGAATCGTTCACTGGCAACGGGAGCAGCACTTTTTTCAACTACAATTTTTTCTGCAGGCGTGGTGGTTCAAAGAGGATGCGCCACTGGTGCAGTGCGCACCGAATTTCGTCTGCGTGACGCGTAATACTCCGCCAGTTGGGCTACTACCCTTCTGCGTGCCGGGAAATCAGGGTAAGTAACTTAAAAAAGAGAGAATTACCAATGGTTTGGGAAGGATTTTTTCCTTGATACTTGTGATGAATCGAGCAAACTTGCATGTGCCTGAAGAATTGCCGATTCCTTCAATTGTGCGATTTCAGCCTTATGTTCAACTATACAGTGTCCTGTTGGTCAAACCTGCACCTTCAGAGAAGTGACCAATTGCGGCAGTGCCACTTGTGCTCCCGTTCCTCAATGTACTGCTATCAAAGTGAAGTGGAGAAGTTCTTGTTTACAACTGGTCTTTGCGGTTTATTTGGTCAACAGTACGCGCTGAAGTGAAGGCACTCTGAATTTCTCTCCTGTCCTTTACGACTGGAAAAAATTCCTGACTTAGGAAGGATCTGACTCTTAGGGCAGCCAAAGAGGAGACCCTTTACCTGATAAGCTGATTTCTATCAATGCAGCTTTCAAATTTGCCCATTTTCGTTACGCTGCCCTCTGGTATGTAAGGCATTATACGTGCGATTGTCGCACAAAATGTGGCTCAAATGGATACCAGCCAAGTGAGGCCGTTGTGGCGGTTGTAATTTACCCGACAAATTTGAAAACTTGGACAATTGGATCGTTAATTACCACTACTACTCAATCGATTACTTTATGATAAGGTCTTAATATTACTGATACAAAGGGGCTTTTTTTCACATTTCGAGCGTACAGTTACGACTAGGACTCGCCGCTCAAGTAGAGGGGGAAATTATGAAATAAGTTCTGATATTTAGAGCTTATGCCAGGATGGAGGAGGCAATGCTTATGCTTATGCGGCGTAGAAAAACCACGTAATACCAGAAATCCGCGTTCGAGGCCCATTTCGCGCACTTTCGAGCCGCAACTTCACCAGGAATTCTGTTGTTAGGAACTGTGCTCCTCATTAACGGAGAGAAATGCCTAAAGGAATCGAATGCTATGCGCGCTTCTATGAATCCGCAGTGAGTCTGTCCTTTGAGTAGAATCGCAATCCATTCCATATAAGAACTTACAAAATTTTTTAGCGGTGGTTCGGTCTATTCGGTCCATTATGGTGGTTGAAATCTTACCCATTCAACAATCTCGGTTACAACTAAACCACTTAGAAGAGGAGGAACAGGATGCAGCACAGAATTTAAACTCAGGTCTTCCACAAATGGCGAACGGTGCTTTTAGCAGAAGGCGTGAGCAGCACTGCCAGAAGAGTCAGAAGAGTCTTCACTTCTAGAGCTTTTAGCAGTGTATCTCAGTAGAGCAGGAGAACATTATGGGTGCTACATGTCCTTAAAGTGATGTAACTTATCTCACTAGAGCATGAATTTTGGTAAAAGGTGATATACAGCCAGTGAGCTAACACAGTCGCTGTGAAGACCCTGCGCCCTTTTTGGTTGTGCTTTTGTCATTTGTGAGATATGGGGATTTGTCTATGGAATCTGTGGTTTTGAAAGCACTGATCCTGACGGGCTAAAAAGCGTGGTTTTGATCATGTCACTGAATGTCTTTGGTTGAGTAGACACCTCACTGAGCTGGGAGTGGGTGCGGACGGTCTATCAACGCATTTTCCCCTAAGACTTTATCAAAACGACAACGCCCTGCCTTCAAGGAATTGTCATGATAGAAATTGCAGAGATTCAAAGTGGTTACGCTAATCAACTTTTTAGAACCTCTATTCTAACAAAGAATCAAATTTTGAATCGGCTGGATTTTATGGTTGAATATTTCAGTGGAATGACGAGCACCACCGTTACAACGACCCGTGCAACACCAACACCGACCAGAACAACAACCACCACTACCACTAGAAGGCCCACAACGACCACACGTACAACCACTAGGACTACGACCAGACCCACCACTACCACCACGACTCGTAGAACCACTACAACCACTACTAGACGTACTACGACCACTACTCGAAGGCCAACCACAAGAACCACTCGGCGCCCCACAACAACCACCCGTAGAACCACCAGATATCCCATAAAGCCTCCTGGATATGCAGTGTATCCCCATACTCTTCCAGGAATTCGGTACTGTGTCTCCGATGGGTACCCGGGATCATTTCCTGCTGTACCTAGGTTCACACAACCATCCGCACCAGTCTCAATGTCCTTTTCAAATTCAAACCCAGGACCATTTCCGAACTTCCCAATTCCACCTCCTGGACTCGCAGCACCACCTTCAATGGGTGCACTTCCGCCAGGAGTCCGTCCCCCATCACCTCCGCGAATGACAGGGTATGTTCTGTTGTCCATATAGCCAATGCTTTTCTCCGCTCTGATCGTTAGTTTTATTGTGCAAAAAAGATGTTCAGAAATGGCGCTGCAATTCGACCAGCGCCTCCGAGCCGTTTATCGCCGAGTCGCCCATTGTCAGCACCAGGTAAATTCTTCTAATTTCGACTTTGTGTGCTGGAACTATCTGGGAAGTAATTGAAGCAAAAGCAACTAAACATAACTATTGCATAGAGTAATCAGTAGCCGTTGGTAAATATTTTGAAGCTGAATTGGCTTTATAAGTAAATGTGATCATCCCACTTCGAAGTTTTCCTTGCCCGAATACCTAACATTCACGTTTATGGTTTCTTTAGACGTAAGGCCACATTCGCTGCTTTGTACAAGTTCTGATTCACAGGAAGCTACTAGAAAATAGTAGCATTAAGGGCGCTATCGCAACATACGGGGAAATTATGATGGCAAGCATTATACGAAGTTATACGAGTCTTCGCTTTAACCCTTTGACGACCGCCGTTATGAATGCGTCACTTCACTTCTTTCTAAATTTTTTCATCAATAATCATTAACTTTCCAACAATTTCACTATTAGTAATTAGCGCATTATTCCGCGAATTCGATGATGTATTTGTGTAGTTTTGAAACATAAAAAATGCCAAAATAAACCCTAAAAACGTGTCGCCACCGAGCGAAAGTGTGGCCCACCGGCGGGCCACACGGTCGTCAAAGGGTTAAAACGGGGCTAGGCTTTAGGCGAGGCGAAGAGACTCCAAGATGCCTGAGCCGTTTTTGTTTTTCTCGTAGCTTCTGCCCCTTTTAGGGTAAGTCCCTTCTGCCCCTTTTAGGGTAAGTCCTAGAAGATGCCCTATACTGCGAGAGCGGCCAGTTATCAGGTCGACGACATAGCGACTTTTGGCCTTGGCCGTGTGGGACTTGCACGACACGTTTTTGCAAGTGCCGTCACATCACTGCATGGCTATGGATTTTGAGCTGCAAATATGTAAAAATTTGCCTGCGACAGAATGTTTTCATTATTGTCCAATGCATTCATCTTAAGGGGAGTTACAGTGAGGGAAGTTCGGCTTAAAGCGGCTCAAAGGAAGCGATATTACGATAAGGAAGGGCCGCATCGGGGGAGTATATGGGCCACAAGAAGCAGTTACTTGGCTGCCAAGAAAGCGAAGTGTGGAAAGGTGCCCTGTTGCTGAGCAGGACTTCCGAAGCACTCCGCCCCGAAAGCGTTACGCCCACTAGTTCAGTTGGTGACTGGGCGAGCTGTTTGCTGTTGGCTTTTCATTTTGGAAGATCATTTCCCTTTTAGCGGCTGTATCTTCCAACTTGCCCATGTAATGCCTTATCAATCAAAACACTATGCTTGTTGGCATGATGGCGGCTATCGGGGTTAACACGTCCGAACAACTTCGTTCTTTGTCCGTCGCTCATCCATGGTCGAAAATGAAAGGGCAATCAAAGGGGTACTACTTTTGCTTATTTTGACGGATTTCTTGCTTTTTTTGCCATTGGCGTATCATTGAGACCGCACGTCCCCGTAAGCCCTCCAGAATCTGTCGTAATCGCTGCCTTCAAATAACGGGTTATTGCTATGAGAAGTCACTCATGTACTTTCGCTTCAGTGGTTCCAAAATCATTTAAAACAAAATAAAAAATAAAAATTAATGAAAAAATGAAAAAAATAAAAACAAATGATAAAAATAATAGAACTAATACAAATAATAATAATAAAACAAAAAACAAATGTAATGGGTGTGGCATACATAGTTGGCGCGATGTCCGATGTGGTGCAAAATGGCGGCATACATAGTTGCCGCGCTGTCGTCAAGGTGCTAGGTATTCGCGACAAGTACATGTAGGCTCCGTCAGCAGAACATAGTATGTACAGGCAGGCGATTTCGCCATTCTGTAGGGTAAAAGTGACATGGTTTTTGAAATGTAGAGAGTCTCCTTTAAAAGCGAGAGGAGGAAAGCTGCAGTCGCCAAGCCGTATAGGCACGTGAACGCATATTCCGACTAATGATTGGAAATCATATCACTAGCTTAGTTGCAGCAGGAGTAATCGATAGTGCGCTGTCCATTGACACAGTGCTGTGGCCACCTAACCAGGAAGCTCTTTCAGATCAAGCTTTTCTTCTTGAAAACGATTTTGCCTGATAAAGGAGTCCGTGGAGTCTGAGGCTATAGTTGCTTTTTTTCTGAGCGACCCTCTGAATCTCATACAGAGGTGACAATCCTCACAAGAAATTTGTTGGCATGCAGAGGACCGCTCAGAAAAACGAGCCATAGTTCTGTGCTCCACGCGCGAGCTCCTATATTATTCAGAAAACCACTTCGCAAGAGTGGGCAAACTCTAGAAGACCTTCCTCGCTAGCCTACAGCAAAATGGGTACGCGACAGGAGGCCCGTCGTGTGGTGAGAAGGCGAACATGCAGACAGGTCAGCGGACTAGTGGCAGCGCGTTTAGCAGCATCTACTACAGTACATCCCTATTCACACAGCACGCGCTGCAACTCGCCTGCCTTCCCGCCGCACGCCGGGCCCCTGTCGTGTTCCTCAGCAGGGCATATGTACCTCAATGATTAAGCCTAGAGAAGGTGTACGGAAATGTGTGGCACTTTTTATAGGCTCTGCATCCGTTCGAATCACTCCATCACGTCCGCGGTGAGTATTGACCAGCTTCCTACTGTTTTCATCTGTTTACTTTGAATAGAAAACCTAGAAAAAAAATCAAAAAATAAACTATCAGCATGTGAACATCAAACCTGATGTGAGAGCAATTAGTAGCTGACTCTTTCAAATGCAATTTCGATAGGGTTGGACAGTGTGTGATTCCTCCGCAAAACCTGTGATTTATCTGATGTTTAGTGTTACTGGAGCAAATTTCGAACTACTGGGGCAGCAGCCGACGCTTATGCTTTACCACCTTCAAATCTACAAGGTTCGTCCTCTTCATATGAATCTAAATATCGATTGCAGCTTTAACATCATAGGGAATATTAAGCGCAATCATTAGGACGTATCTGTCCTGCACACCGACCCCTTTTGAGTGACGTTTTTATCTTTCACAAATTACCGGTACTACTTAATTCAGCAGGAGCAAAGGATAGGATTAGAATCATCCATGCTCTGCAATACAAAATCGAAACACGATCAAAGTTCCTAGCGTCTGCGATTGTAAAAAGAATTAAAGTGTTTTCGATTAGTTGAATCTTTCCAGAGTTGGATCGCTATTGAATTGTCTAAAATGGACAAAGTCGCGATGTTTTTGATAAGAGATATTATGTTGTAGATAATATGTTATAGATATAAGAAATAAGGTATTTATGAAAGGATGAACATTAGGTGTTGATCATTCCTGCCTTTTGGGATGCTCAATTCATCACGTCCCGCATTCTACAGGGTGGCATGCGAAACGCTTCGCACTGTTGATCCTGATACTCGCCGAATTTGTAGTCACTTTATCTGTGTCCTTAATAAATCCGCGGGAATAGCTTGCGAAACATTCCTCAGCCATTCTACAGGTTCCAACACAACCGATCGACCTTCTAAGGAAGATAATTATGTACTATCTCATCCGAGTCTTACACGGCTGCGATGCATTTCAGATACGGCAGATCTCGCAAAGCATCCACCCGGTAGCGCTTGAGACTAGAAATCCTATTAGTTTCGGCTTAGGTGGAGCCGTTCACCAAATAAAGATCGTGAATCATGAAACAGTAAAACTATATGTACAAGGCAATGGCAAGTCTGAAGGTCTAGTCATAAGCTTTGCTCATTGTTCCGTAAATGCATTTGCTGTGGTTCAATCTTGTCACTTAACTTATGCCCCACCCTGTACCTCCATCCAGAATCTTACAAGGGAGGTCTTTCAGGGCAAGGTGCGCTTTTTCAAAACGGTTTTGTGCATATTGTAGGGACGCATGTAGGGAACGCAAAACCATGTTTCATTTTCGCTGAACGGTTATAGCAGTACCAAAAAAGCATAAGGTACTGTTAAGGGTTCGATCCCCCGTGGCGACCGGTTGGCGCCTACGGTTTGCGCTAAATATCAAAATCAGATGTCAAATTCATCGTCAGGACCATTTTGAAGCCAACAAGTGGCCGCCAACCTTGATTGCAAAATTTAGTCGCCGCGGGGGATCGAACCATCAAGAGTATTATTCACCACTTTTTTGGTACTACTAAAACCGTTCAGCGAAAACGAAACATGGTTTTGTGGTCCATACATGCGTCCCTACAATATGCACAAACCGTTTCCAAAAAGCGCACCTTGCCCTGAAAGACCTCCCTTGTTGGTGGCAAAATGAATGCGATTTGACCTGTACAATTACTTGCGAGGACCAGATTTGCAATTCGGTGTTTTTATCCTCCTACACAGATAGACTACTAGGGACCAGGAGGGATGGAAGACTTGGGCAGCCGACGACGCAAGACTTATTGTTGGATTTGATTCCCGAACCGCAGCGTGAAGCACCACAACTTGTCATTACACCACTTCTGCCCCTATCGATGAGGCTGTTTTTATTTCCCCCATTTTGACAAGAAGAGCTGCACATTTTTGTGCGGGATGGGTCCAGTGGCACTCATTCTTCGGGATGGCATACCGAAAGCGCAATACTCTCATTATTAAGAAAGGGCCTTCTTTTCAATTTTTCCGAGTAGCATTGTCATCCAACTTTTGTAGAAAACGCTGGAACGTCAACGCTGATACGGAGAGCATCAGCCGCATTTCGAGCTCCGAAATGGGATAGCAAGAGGTCCAAGTAAGTTGACCTAAAATCTGTTTTTTGGAAGATTCCACACCAGATGAATGTAGGAAAATTAGGTACGAAGATGCATTAGCAGTAATTAGTCAATCGATGTAACTTTTTCAAAAACCGAGGACCACTCGCCATTTCCAAAATGTAGAAAAACAGCAATAAGTAGTTCTACAGCTCTACTATAGCTATGAATTTCTTGTCTAATTGGCTAATTCTGCTTTTGATCTCGAGCCCAAGAGAAGGGAAATGTCGCAGGGTACACAAATCATTGAGAATTATTTAAACCCGGGATAAAATTCATGGTATTTTGTTTGCTAGAGATCAATTAAGAACGGTGTTTCCATCGATAGCGCAACTTCATCAGACGAGTTTTAAGTTAGTACGCCAGAGGGTTAAACCAGGGTCAACCGTCACGTTCGAACATTTTCGGGATTTTTGCGACCCCCTAGCTCTCGAGGGGGTCCAGTTGCGACCCCCTGTTTTTGTTAATAAGAGTGCTAGACATGAATCCGTTGCGCCAGAAAGCGTCTGCGCCGCCGCCGCAGAAAGCGTCTGCGTTGCGGCGTCAGCCTTGGAGCGCGGCAGGTATCACCCGGGCGCTGGAAGAACGGGACGCGGCGAAGAAAAAATTTTAGAGGGGAATAACTTTCTTGGGACGTACTTTTTTGACTTGTTGAGGTAGATTTTGATTGTGCCTGAGGTGCGCTTCCAGAAAACTACAAGGATTGCCTAACTCTCCGGAAAGTACTTCTGTTAGAAGTGGAAAACCCAAAATTCTAAGAAGGCGCACCTTCAAATTTAAAAATAAAAGATAAAAAAAAAAAAAAAAAATTTTTGAAGGCCCATAATTCTTTGTACGGCCAAACCTTTTGGAAAGCTGTAAAAAGTTTCAGAAACTTCAAATTTTCTAACAAAACAGTATAAAAAGTTTAGTGATTGTCCCCTTTTTCAAAAAATTGTCCCGTTCGAACATTTTTCGTGCAAAAGCGAGTTTTTGGGCTTTCAGCGACCATAACTCACTTCATTTTCATTTCTGTGATGCACTTTTTTCATGGGGAAAGTACAGGATTTGCTCTTTCTAACAAGCACCAAGCCGTTTTTCAAAGTTCATTTTTCGAGAAAATCACACGTTCGAACATTTTTTCCCATGGGTTTTTGAGCAGCACATGCGAGTTTTTGAGCTTTCAGCAATGATAACTTCCTTCAAAGAGCTTGTTGGAGAGAGGGATAAACATTTTATGAAGACTACGAGTTTTCCGCTTCTCACGTGTTCACAGTACATTCCGAAAAAATAGGTCTCCAAAGAACTTTGTTTTCAGCCCAAGAAGTCAAACCTTTCATAGGGATGCATCCAACTGTTCTTTATTCCTTAAGAAAACACTGTAGTTTGCTAAAACTGGTCTCTGTGCATAATAATGCGGTCTGCACAAGCAAGTCTTGCCCTCGGATACGCACGCACGCGCCTGTGGCTGGCAGTCCTCGAATTGCGACCCCCTTCCGACCAAAATGCGACCCCTTCGTTCGAACAGTTCGAATGGACGGTTGACCCTGTCCGGACAAACGCCCACCGCAGTTGATTGACTGTTTACAATACCTCCAATGACGTCATCGAAACCGCCCGCTCTCCAGCCATCGGGCTCATTGACTTCAAAAACTCCTACCATTGCAATGATTTTGCTTCCTGAACATTGACGCTTGTTATCATTGCGTGCAATAACTGCTTTGAATTTGTATTAGAGCAGCTGTCTGACGCTCAAGATTCTACACGAAAATCTAGTGAGTTGTTAGCTGATTGGTTTAATAATCGTTAAAATGGGAATCCTAGAATATCTAGCTCGCGTGTCGCATCATTTACTCCCTTTATAGATAAGCTGAACGTTTATACTGCGCAAAATGAAAATATGATAGTCGCATTGATGCGACTACCATTGGTGCTGCTCTCTTCAACGCTAACGCTCTCTCTGCCAAACAGCTAGATTCAGACGATGAGAGGCTGGACGTAAAGAGTTACGAGCGGCGCGGGTACGACACTGATGGGTCACTGGGGCATACCCCACGCTGCAGAAAGCGCAGCCCTGCACCCTTGAAGGCAAACCCCGAAATTAGCCTACTAGTGGGAGGGATACCACGAGGGAAATTGTGGTAGGTCGTACCTACCTAGATCACTCCAGCTTCGTCGCTAAAATTGCGCGGTTAGGGCGCTAGTCCTTACGGGTCTGCAACCATCGACCCCGATTCCAACGCTTCCCACCCACCGCGAGAGATGGTGAGATCAGCGTGCATTGATGTAGAGATCATGTGCTCTCTCAAACGAGCCTATGTCATCGACCATTTGTGTCTCTTTGATAGCCCTGGTCGCATTTACACATGCTACCTATATCTGAAGGTTAGCCTTAGTTGGAGCGTTCTCAGAGCCTTCTTTCGTATCCTCCCCTTTTCAGGTCGTTCCGCAGGTAAGCTATCACACGAAGCGCTTATAACGCCAGTTTACTCTCAGGGTTTGCCTTTGAGAGGCCCGCTCACCTTTGGACTTAGCGAATTTCCCTTACTCCGAACTCCGACACTCCGACCTAAACGTGGAATCCTGCGCGCGATTTGCAAGCCGCTCCGTTCGCGAAGCTGAACACTGGGGGAACTGCAGGGGCAGCTCGAACGTGAACTGATTATGGCTTAACCTTGCCTCAATCGGCTAGTTTCAATTGTATTATACCTATCTATATATCTAGGACCTTTTGATTATCAAGCTTACTAACAAATGCCAGCCTCCTTGCGCTTCGCACCCCTCCCACTCGTTCTGCATGCATGTTGTGGAAATCAAATGAAGGTTCTTATATTTCATGTGATATTTTTCTGGTTAAGTTACAAGAACGCCAACTTCAACGAGAAATCCTCGCGTGGTCCGGAATTTCCCAACGATTTTGAGGGCAATTAACAACTAGGTTGGTTTAATCATAGGGACCGTTCATTTTCTGATCCAGTTTCAATAATTTCGTTCGTCCTTTGTCGATTCTGTTCAATTCTCCTTGTGGTATTTTTTGACCATTGGCTTTTCATTTGATACTGGCCTTTGAAGCAAAATGTGCGAGCTTAAAATCGCAAATATTCCTGATTTATGCTTGTGCCCCTCCTTAATATACGGCTATACGGGGAAATTAAAGTAATAGTGGAAAAGAAGAGCAAATGTCATATCAGGTATACTCGCTTTTCAACATTCTCTCAAATGTGTTTCTGGGTTACCCCGAAAACGAATGTCCAATCCTACCAAAAACAACGGAGGCAAAAGTCGTGTGATTTCCCATGATCGGTTGGATAAACCCCTTAAGGACAATCACAGATGTGGCACTCGCGTGCATGGAAATCCTCCGACAAAGACGGTAAGGCCTTGCATGGCAGCTTCAATAACTCCGATCTTGCTGTTTGCGCTTCTCTTCGCGCCCAGTCCCTCATTTCCTTAGCACAGCCGCCACGAAGGTGAGCAAGCCCTTAACTCCGGCGTTTTCGATGTTCTTTTTTCTTTTTTCTTGACAGCTGGCCCGTTTTGCGTCATACTTTCATATTCTTGTTCGAGCACTACATCAGCTTGGTCCTGGGGCATGCCTCTGAAGGCAGCCGATCATGTTAGATTCTGGGTGGGTCCTGGGTGCGCCAGTGAGGAAGAAATTAGGCGGATCCGGGGATTACAGTTTAACATGGGATCTCTTTGTGCCTATTCAACCAAGGAAGAGGTCCTTTAGACGTGTTTACCCCGACAGCCGACATCACATCGGCAAACATCATGCCTTGATTGGTTACCTAGGCGAACTAAAACAAAGGATACGGCCTCACGAAGTGAAATCTCGGGATAAAAAGCGAACAGTGCTACTATGTTCTGCACTGCTGGGCGGAGCGGTGTTGGAGCGCTACGGTTTCTAGTTTGGAGCTCAACTGCGCTGCAAGTGAATCCGATCGCAGCAAAAACGCCACACCTCGCATGCTTTGCCTGACAACTTCTTTCACTGGCGCTTAACTTTCCGCGCTTTTCTCGGATGCACCTAGTTCAGCGTCCTTCAAAACGCTGATAACGTTTTCACCGCTTTCACCGCTGCCGTTTCTGCTCATTCGCAGCATTCGAGTGCTTTCTCGCTCATCCGCTCCTCGCCGCACTGTTTCTCCCCGGCTTGCCAAGGTCGACTTCACAAGGGAGAACGTTCCTAAATTCAGAAGTTTCCTCCTCACCAACGATCCTCTTCGCACCTCTTCATTCAATAACACACCATATCGATCGCGATCCGCGCTTTAAAATGAAATACCCACAGAAAGCCGTAGTTTCTTTCGATATTGAACACTTTCTAGGGCTTTCAACGCGATTGATTCGAGATATCTGTAAACTTACTCAAAACCATTTTCAGAGATGGAATCGGAGCAAACAAGCAATCGAAAAACCTCATAGTATCTTCCCCTTCACCCGAGATTCATGGAACATTTCTTATTCATCACATTGTCTGTGTTACTGCGAGTATCCCTTGTGCAGGTTCACCTAATCATTCCAATCTACCTTCCGTATTAGTAATAAAACATAGAATATTTCCACCTTGTTTTGTTGTTTTTGCTTGGTTTACTGCTGTTTTGATGCACAAACAGAGATGGGTGCAACCCAATATAGAGAGGTGAGGTTATCTCATGCCTCACGGAAGCAGCGCGTGAGTCTACAGCAGTCTACAGCTGCGAAGCGTCAAGGGAATGAGTAAGCACCATGCAGGGAGTGCTCTAACGCCACATGGCGCCACTAAAAACCCTGAGCATGGTTTTTTCTACCTAATTTGGCGCTATTTGTTTCGGGATGGTATGATGGAGAGACCATGCCCAGAAGGCGAGGATCTCTGAGGAGAAAAAAAAACTGCTCGGTGCCCCTTTGTACGCCAATCTCCCCCCCCCCTTGAGGCTTGGTACATGTTTTCTTTGTCGAGCAATTACAGGTGTATGTCCCCTATTCGGACAAGAGACCGCGATCCATATAAGATACCCTCTTTGTGTATACGCATGCCCAGGGAGTGCCCTCAACAGTGTATTGACCTCATAAGCGGAAGTCAACACAGCGAAAGCTATGAAGCGAACGCAGAGGAGGGAGCTTCCTCCGATTGTAAAGACAAAAATGGTACAAAAAACGATGTAATTAGCAAGTGCTGGTGGTTTTGTGGGAGAATTAGAACGACAACCTACAGAATTGTGATGGGAATGTACTCCATCAATAGAATCGCAGCCTCAGTTTAAAAGGTTTTGATGTCTGTACTCTCTTCGCTTGATGAAGGAAATTCTTACAGAGTTGCAGCTGCATTGAGAAGAACGTTTATCAGTATGGTGAATAGGTTCCACCGTAGTCCACGTTGGAATGAACGACGCCGTTGAACATTGGAACGCCTGTTTGCGGTTGCGCGTACCGCCACACTCCACTTTCCTACAGTGATTGTGCTCCTTACAATTGGTGCACATTGTCGTCGTGACTCTCGTCGAGTGCGCAGAAAAAACCTCTAGGGAGCACGTCGAAAGCAACTCGTAGCATGTGACACCGTGCCAGGGTGAATATCGGTCGAGGAAATCCTCGACAGGGGGGTCGTACCTGTCAGGGCTGGTTCATGGGGGGTCGTACTCGTTGGGGGTCAGTAACATTAGTGGCGTCGTAGTGCAAATAGGAGTAAGAGGGTATCGAGGCTCAAACAAAAGTCAGCAGACAACGAGGACATGTGAAAAAGATGAAATAGAATACTCTTTGCAGGATCGGTCGCTCCATTCCTCTACCCCTCATGAGAGAGACTTCGAAGCAGTACAAAGAATGGAAGTGCATGTCGGATCCACGTCCACTGTAATTGCTCTAAGGATGCCTGCCGATAACAAATACGCAATCGACCGGGCATCTGTGGGAGAACGCATAAACTAGCACTCGCGAACAGGCGAGGCCGATTCTGCTAATCCATAGGTAAACACATGTCACATCATATCCATTGCAAAGGATATGTGTGCATTTATTGCGCGAACCTGCTCACTCGAGCAGACGGCGCTGTTTTATTATCCTCACAAAGAATTATAGTAAGGTAAACACAAGTCTCAACCAGATAAAATATGTCTTAGAAG
>MU883123.1:0-10089 GCA_036418205.1 Ostertagia ostertagi
GTCTTAAAAGTTTCAAAGTTTCGACTAAAAAGCCTACCCGGGTTACACCCCTCTCCTTACCCGCTGGAAGGAACAAGCAGAGTTAGGGTGTGAAGGATCGGAAGTGAGAAAGAAATAAGGCAAATAAATAGAAGCAAGTTTGATCAACGGTCAACGGGAACGACGGTTACGAAAAGCGAGGTAAAAAGACAAAGAGGTTAACAAAGGTGGTAGAAGCTCGGTTGAGTAGCTAACAAATCGAAAGCTTCGAGCTGGTTAAGACCTCTGAAGAAGACGAGAAGGTCGTAACGTCAGCTTATTTGCTAAACATTCCAATTAAAATAGGTCTAGAGCTTGGCGAGACGCCAATTCCTTATCAGGTGACTTTTGAGCACATCTCCTTGAAATCCGACATCGGTACAGAGTGCTGTCCCCTCACCACCGCGTTCGGATCTCGTTATCAGATCCTTCCAGGAGCTCCTTGAAAACTCCTGGAAGAATATGATAAGGACTCACGGCTCAGGATAGCTCGCGCTTCTTGAAAAACCTCGCTGCACCCTATTGAGGCATTTCAAGCCTTCAACATCAGAAGAGACATTTCTCCAGAGCGACAGCGCTTATCTCTTCGAGGCTTCCTCAGAGTACATCACTCATTCGAGAAAAAAGCAAAGGAGAATCAACTTACCCGACAGGCATTCTCGAAGGCCCGGAAAAAAACGTCGCCAAAGAAAAAAGACAAAAAAAACGAAGGAGAGAAGAGCTCGGCCGTGAAGAAAAGCTGTGCAGCCGCGCTTGGATAATATAAATAATCGAGTGCGGCCAGGAGTGTAAAGAGGATTATAGCCGGATGAGAGGAGGAGAAGGGAAAATTGAGCTCGATTCAACTAACCTTCGCTCACGGCAGCACAGCGAACAGGACTGAGTACGGTTGAGCAGTACTGGCGGCGTGATCACCATCGGTAACGGGCTGAAATGCTAGGTATAAAGTGCGGAACTGATTTGACCATTCTAGCTGACCCTCTAATTTGAGCTTGAGCTGTACTTTATCTCTAGAAATCTTTGAAAAAATTGATCTGCATCATTCGAAACGATTATTTGCATTAATCGATTATTTGCTTGGCCTTGGTCCGTTTGAGATGCGCCACACCATCAACATCCATCACATTCGTGGAGGCATTCGAATGTATGAACGATATCGGATTTGACTGTACAATGATTCAAAGGGGAGAGTAAATTTTCCAGGCGATATTTTTGTTACCTCTGCCAACCCCGACAATAATCAAAACCCTTGATGAAGGGGGTCACTGGAGGTCTGCGCTGAATACAGTACTATGACAGCAAATTAGTGACGGCGTCTGTAACGATTAGGAACCTCCATCCTGCCAATAAGGTGCGTGTTGAACAATGAAGCCGCTCAGTCACTTATCACACGCTTGAGCCGGGAGCCAAATCCTTGATCAGATCTCGCTTGGGTATTAATCTATTGAGAAGGGTTCGATACAGGGTCAACCCTATGTTGCTACAAGTAGCAACGGGGGGGGGCGTACGTATTTTGATGAGTTTGTAGAGGGGGGTCGTACTTGCTTCGGTTGTAAGAAAGTTGCATGTGATGAGTGGGGAGCGGCGCGGGAGAAAATTTGCCGTTTCAGCGCCCGTCCCGCTCAATGGTAATTTGGGGCAAATGGTATTGGAGAGGGGGTCGTAGAAACATTTGTGATTCGAGGGGGTGGTAAAACTTTCTTGAAAAGTAGCAACGATAGGACCGACCCTGTTTCGAAAGCATTAAGCACTGAGCGCTGAGGAACGTCAAGTCGTGCTGCTCCCCGTGCACGCGATCCAGAGAACAGATCCCAGATCGCACCCAAGCCATCTCCTATGCCTCTCTGGACGCTTAGCTGACCAGATTAATCTGGGAGGATGAAAAGCCCCGGCTTATTCATTGGCTGGCCCAAAAAGTCTTTCCTGGAGAATAAATCGCATTTAAAACGTACCACAACGAATCTGAATCGAAGTGAAATGCGAGGCACAACTCCAAAAGGACTGTTTAGTACCGATGCTCAGAAATAAGTGGGTGACTATGCATTCATGACTGCGTGAAACATGATCTTTGTATCAAAAACGGGACTGAGCCTTAGACGGGGTGAAAGAGACTCTAGGGTGCGTGGGCCATTTCTATTTTCCCCGGAGTTCCTGCCCCTTCTAGGCTCAGTCTTAGAGGATGCCCCCGTACATTGCGATAGCACCAATATTACTAGCTGTTCGGGTGTGGTGTGAATAAGCCATATACCTTATCTGACTTGGAAGTTAAAAAAAACATACCGAAAAAGCGATGCTAGGAACGAAAACATGGTCACAGGGCGTTTGAATGGCTAAGACGAACCCTTTGGTGGCAGAGTAATATTGATGCACACCAAGCAAAACAGCGTCGCGCTAGGGATGGCACAGTTCAGCCTCACTAACGTTCCGGATTGTTTATAGGTCTCCTAGGGATTTTAAAACAAACGAAGACGCCAAGTCCAACTTCACCCATGAAAAAGACGTTCCGCTATAATCGTGCTCACACTGGGAATGCTTCAGAAGAGAGGAGAACAAGGCACTAAGCTGTCAGTTCGCATCAAATTTTGGATTGAGAACTTTTTAGACATCAACGCTTAACGTCCGTCCACTAGTTCGTCTCCTGCTTCTCTGTTCAAATCCCCGTAGCGCTAGGGCACACATTATTTCCTGCACGGGAAACATGAGACTTTAGTTCAAATCTAGAAGGGGCTTAAAGGCACAGGTCGCGATGGAATCATTAGAGCAATGATTTCTGTGTCCGAAGCAGGGTTCCATACCCAGGATTGGTGGTGTTGTGACTCGAAAGTGCGCGACAAGAGTGCTAAGGCCTTGCTTTGACTGTTGCCATTTCATCTCATTCCCAACATCCGCGCTGCCTGCGCACCCGCCCATAGCGTGCTCTCTCGCAATCCTCTCTCCTTGCCGCGCTGTGTCTCTTCATCGTATCACGCTCGAGCTCATAAGGAATGCCGTCTCTAATTACAGTGTTGCATTTATCCTCACTGACGTTCCCCTTCGCACTTCTTATTTCATTTTCAAGCAGAAGAGCCCATCGACTTATCACGACCACCACATTTTGAGCGCAAAGTAATCATTAAAAGCTGAATAAATAAAGCTTGGAGCAATGAATTTTGATATATTTCATATTAATATCTGCTGCTTGTCACCCCAGTCCGCGGTGCGGATTTTACCAAAACCACTCGGACTTATGGAAAACACTTCCTATCAACCGGTCCCAAATCCGAGATTTTGCTACCTGACCGCAGTCCTTCTCGCTGGGCTACACAGATCACCGATCCCCTTCCCGCCTTTCAACAATCAGTACTTATTTGCTCAATGAACTGTGTGTGTAACATTTCGAAAGGAAAATTCTTTGGAAATTTGCACCACACAAAATGCTTCCTTGGGGCTATCGCAATACACGTAAGCATCCTCTAGGTCTAGCCCTAGAAGGGGGGCAGGAACTTTAGGGAAAATGAAAATTGCTCACGCATTCTGGAATCTCTTCCCTTCTCACGCTAAAACATATGATTACTTCCGACTTCGACGATAACCCAGATTTTTACTCGTTTTCAAATGAATTGCCACTCCATTGCCCTGCATCTTGCGATAGCGCCCTCCCCCTAACCAAGAACCCGAAATAAGCAAATCTTTAATTTAGGTAGCATGCACTTAAGCCTCGTGTCATATCATTAGGTGGTACATTCACCGTGAGTGGGCGCATGCTGCAGAATCGAAGGGAAGGGATCCCGGCGGTAGTGACCAGTTTCGTTTTCCGGGTTTCCCTATCACCGTGGCTTAGTACCAAGTCACACCTTTACGGCTCTTAGAGTTCTGATAACCCTCCCCTCCCGACAATGGCCACCCATTCTCCCCTCCGTTTCTATGTGTGGCGGTGCTCACTTCATCCTAAAACAGAAGCATTAAATTTCGCATCGGCGTGGCTCAAGAAAATACTAGGTAAACAGGAACTGGCTTCTATCTGGTTGTGCAAGTTACTGTAGCAACACCCGAAGCAACCCTTATTTTTCACTTAGTCGGGTCCTGCGCCAATTTTTCGGCAACCTAAGGCAATTGTTCATAGTTTTGGAACCATCGGAATATTCGAATCTGCGAAAAGAAAAAGATACGTATCGACCAGGTGAATCCGCGCACGCGCGAACGCGGATGCGAAAAGGTTTAGATGCGTATCGACGTAGTAAACCACGCCCTATTAGCGTTGCTAGAGGATTTTCGCACCGCCGTTTCGATGCTGCGATCTCCGATTGACTGATCGATAGACACTAATTCCTTTCAAGAGGATTCGCAGATTCCAATGCGCGATTCGAAGCCCCTCCCATTTTGTGGATCGATACGCACTTCATTCATTTCGCATTTGCGCAGATTCGTTCGGTTCGAGCGTCCTCCTCTCGTGGCGTAAACATGAACAATGCCTAACATTTTTTTCACTTCTCCGTTAGCTTAGTCCTTGTGTCACCAACCAGCGGTTTTTGAATGCCCTGTTTTGAATGTCCCCCCTAGGTTTATTCTTTTCTCAAACCTCGCTTTCATGTAGACTGACCTGATGATGTCTTTTTCTCGTCGGCTACTTTTTCGACGTAGGATTTTGCTTCTCGGCGACGGTTGTTGTGAATCGATGAGTCCAGTCTGCTGCTTCAGAACCATTATCGATTCATCCGGCGCCATTATTCTGGAACAATCGTCTTTAGTCTGGTACTATCCGCGTTATTTTCTTAACCCAGTCAACGAAACAGGCGACAGTTGAGTTTTTCTAAGGCGCCTTGGTGTCCCCGACCCGGTTTCCCATGCAATTAAAGGATAAGGAGACTGGTCAAGGGGCTCTAGAAGGGATTTGCTTACACTCCTGTGAAAACGCCGTTTTCAAGAGCCTGGAAACGTCTTTGAAAGCTCACCTGAACTTACGTCGAGGATGACTCATTGTTGGGCGAGGGCTATAGGACGCGCTTGATTTCATGACTTTTCAAGGGCGGTTCACATCCTAAGAAAAGTCAAGGTGTCTGCTCAATGGAGGTACGGGTGCTTTTACAACCGACTGCGTACAACCATCCATTTGCGTTTTTCCATGGACAGCTGTTCTTTTGAGTACAACAAAGTGCAAGAAAGTGCCAGTAATGAATGACAGTTCAACTCAACCCACCCAGTGAGATGACGAATGTACCGCATTGAGGTCATACCGCTGGTACTCATAATATCATATCAACCTCAAGCTCAACAGCAGCCGTTCAATGAGGAGGAACTCAGCCGGGTGCTATCGCAAGATGTCGAGGCATCTTTTAGGGGGAGTGTAGGAACTTGAGAGCGAATTAAAATGCTAATGGCACCGTAGAGCCTCCCTTCCCCGGCCTATAGCTTGTCCCGATTTTCACAGAAAGAATAGGAAGGAGACGTTATGCGTGGTTTTAAATGGAATGCCGCCACAGTGCACCCGTATCTTGCGATTGCGACAAGAAGTGTTAGAGTTAAGAGAAAATTCCTCAGAAAGCCAAGGCAGCACAACCCTTGATGGCTTCTTCTTAGCGAGCACTTTCAAACAAATTAAATTTAGAAGGACAAAGCAAAGCTAAGGGACAACATTGACACGTTCCATAATGCGACCGCAATATACGGGGCTATGCGGCGACATCGTTTTTTTGGTAAACGGGACTAAGCCTTGGAGAGGCGGATGGGTAGGGTGGGGCTTATGGTATCCCTCCTAGCCCACAGTCATATGTATTCTGCAGTCGCCCGACTGGCCGATCGCATCAATCGAGTTGTGGCGGATACGAAGGCATCGTACCTTAGTTCGACTTGTCCGAGTGCGATCGTGCGATCGCACGGTCATCACTTGTCAACCCCCCCCCCCGACCCCTCCCACTCGGTTATGCGAACGGAGCGATAAGCCCAGTTCGAACGATCGCAAACTATAACTGCTGGCCTCAGGTTGAGGAAGAAGGGAAACCTCTATGAACTTTTTTCTCAAAATTATTTCCTCACCTTCGGCACTTTTATGTCTTTCAGAGTTTCATTCGTGAAGACAAAGAAAATTTGGAGGGATTCTCATAATCCTACTCCAGAGTCAGGTAAGTATATGGTACCTAGAGAAGGTGAGCAATCTGCACTATTCTGGGGTTTGCTCCCTCCAAAGCATAGTCTTATAGCATGCCCTATAATGCGATACCTATTCCATTTCGGTATGCGCCACGCATTCTACCAAATTCAAAGTGGTAAAGACATCTGAATGCGCTTTCCCCTACAGTGTCCTGCGGGGCTAGCTAATGCGCAATCACCAAACGATGAGGTCGTGAATGACGATTTAATGTCCAAACGATTGAATACCTTAACTGGTTACCCTTGATTCAAGAATTCGCTCACTGTCTACCACCACTGCACTTTATTGATCCCATCAACGCTATTTGCTCCACTTTGGAAAAACCGCTCCACAATTAGAATCTTACCTGTAATTCCTCCTGAGATTCCCATGTGCCGTGCATCGCCTTCTTCTCAAAACCGGCGCGTACGGCGGTTAACGTGCCGTCCACGGGTGTCGTCGGCGTGGTCTCTTTCTCGGTGAGCGTCAACGTCGATTCGGTGCTTAACGCCACACTCATCTCCGACGTGCAGCTAGAACAAACCTAGCTTTATAAGAATTTTCTAAGGAATGTTTCCTCCTAGTTCACTAACAACAAACAACATAATGTTTTTCGGGAAAAGTAGGAGAACTCACGAAACTGGGAAAGATACGTATTGATCATTTGCAAGAAGAAAGGCGGAGAATCGAAGGAGTAGTGAAGAGAGGATCTAGATAAGTATCGATCAAAAGTGGTATATCTTTTAATCCAGAGCGGTTTAATTAACCGAAGAACATTAGATTTCACCGACAGCGATGTCGCAATCAAATCGCATACGAACTCCTTTTCTCAGACTCTCCCATTCTCCTATTCTCTCAAAACGTGTGTGTACAAAAGCGACGCAAGGGATGCTCAAAAAAAGGAATTGATTTCGATATATCAATATTTGTTTACTTCCACTGCTTTAATTGAAGAAGCGGCCCAAAATTGAGCAAAGCATTGCTTGAAAGTTTTTCAACGATTAATAAATAAAGAAAATGAAGGCAGCTGGTAAACGCAGCCATTTTTCACCAACCACTGCTGGGGTAACACTAAAGCTCAACCTGCGGGGAACTGAGGAGCCTGAAGAACGTCAGACTACGCTTTTCACCGATACACCTTACTACTGGATAAGTTAGCTAAATGACCTAATGTTCCATTAGTTCATTCGTGGGACACGTTGCTTCACTATTAAAGCGGGGGTCTATTCCAGTTAGGGGGGCATCATGGTGCGGTGACTCCCAAAAAGCTACGGTAACTCTGAGCCAGGGGGAGTGTAGCCAGCCTAGGGGGGTGGGGGGTGAGGGCAGTCACTTGACATGCGTGAGAAGCTGGAATGTTCGAGTTTACATTAGCTCGCCGAGAAACTGCATCATGATGCCCCCCCCCCTAACTGGAATAGACCCAAGTGTGTTTTTTATTACTATTACTCTTCTGACTCCTGTGAATAGATAAAATCTGTTAGGTAGATAGCCCTCATCTTTTGGATGCGCCATGCACTCGTGGGCGAAATTATTCGCCCACGAGTGCATGGCCCATCTAAAAGTTTTCACAAACGGCAAAAAAAGTTGTAGATCCATCTAAGATCATGAAGTGTACCACTTCTAGATTAGATCCCATTGCACTAAATATTGAGGTCTACCATATATGAGCGCGATAGCGTGCGGAGCCAAACTGATAACCAATAAACGACACTGATTCGATCTAAAATTATCATCTCGTCTTTATCATCCGTCTATTTATCACTATTACTATCATTTCACTGCTCATGACTACTTACTGGTGATAACTGTTTTTAATGTCACTACCTCACTGTCATTTAAATGTACTATAATAGTTTGACGTAACGTACGCTATATGGGAATATATTTCTGAAGCGAAAGCAAAAAGTCAATATCGAATCAACTGAACGAAATCGAAATCGAATTTTATCAGAAGTGATCGTACCAAGCGAAAGCATGGAATCATGCGCTAATAATTTGTTATGGACGTCAACGTCAAAACAAACAGAACATCGCTGGCGGCGGACACGTTCAAAAACCTGCTGATGTGACTGCTGCTTGGAAAAATTTCGATTTCACAAAAGTACAAAATACAAGTAACTGTAGGTCGCTTTGCAGCCGCAGGAATTTGACCCGATACCTTTGAGATCACAGTCAACCGGTCAAGGGTGCTTCTAGCTGATCCCAAGGAGGGAGGGGGGGGGCAGGTTTTCGTATATTGGCGATGGTGATAACCGATGGATTGTGTTTGGAAATTTCAGGAAGGGGTCGTGGTGGTGACGAATCGTGTTGAGCTCTTTTTAGAACCGGAGGGGCAGCGGAGGGGAGGGGGGGAAGTTGCGAAAATTTCTGGCAAACGCCACAGTTGGCCCTGTTTTGGATTGAAAGAGTGGCCCTGAAAACGCCTTGGATTTCGGCGAGCAGAGCTTTCAGAGCTAATACTAATAACCTATTATTCTGTCAATAATACGAACATATGTTTAGTAATCTGGCAGAAATACTAATATACTGTTACAACTGCAAGCACAAATAGCAACCCATATTCGCCGGAGAAAAAAGCCGACAAGTCCCAAACGAGAATAAAAAATTCGCGCACGAGTGCAGGGCACCAGATTTTTCAAACGGCAAGAAATTGATCGGATTTCATCAAGGTTTAGGAAGTGGCTTTTCTGATTAATTAGATTTTTCTAACTTATATACTCTGTCCTATTCACGCCACACATTTGCGCAGATCATCAATGTTATCGGTGCTAGTGAGTTGGGGGGGGGGGGACCATGCGGTGGCGCCGCGGCTGTCGAACGCAATGGGACTAAGCCTAAACTTACAAAGGCGGCCTCAAGGATTTGCTGGAAGTACACAAATGATGTTCATAGCTTACCCACTCCCTCCTAGGCCCTAGCTGAGGTTTAGACCCATCGCATTTGAAAAACGGCGCCGCCGCGTCGTCCCTACCCCCTCCCAACTCACTTAACACCATTTTAATGACCATTATGCAAAAATTTTGAGCTCATTCGGACCACATAATGTAGGGAGCTAAGAGATGTGGTTTCAAGAGGAACGTTAGGGGTTACTACAAAGCACTGATGCAAAACATCTTGCCCGAGCCGGAAATCGAGCTCGGATCATGTGTTTTACAGGCCATAATGAACAGAACAAATAAAAAACCGTAGCACTACGAGGGGATTGTTCAACCTGTTTAATAGTAAACGAAAACGTGTTGAAGTTACCGTAACATAGTTATTCGATACGGGACCCACCTCGACATGGTTTCTGAGCAATCGGTCAATTCCTCGATGTTCTCGTAGTCGGGCACATGAGACACATGACGCTTTTCTTCCTCGTTGTTGTACGGATCGTCTGGTCCGAACGCGATAACCTGAAAAGACACTCGATAAGTCTATGTGTCAAGACGTACTTGTTTTGAAGCTTTCACTGAGAATCACAGCAAACCGGGACTGAGTAAAGACAAACTGTTCCACAAAGAGAACGGGCCAGAAAAGCCTAAATAGGCCTAACTGTAGAAACATTGCCCATTTAGGCAAGAACGGAAATCACATTATCAAATTTTCAGCACAAAAAGGAACAGTTTCCTAGTTCCGCGCGATGTAAATATTGGCAAAATTCGAGAACACAAGCTGAAGGATCTTTTTCGAGCTCTTGACTCTCGACCGCGCCCATTCAACGAAATGCAGCGTCAGCTTTTTTAGCGTAGACCTGACCTTGTCAACACCTTCACTGACAAATATTGCGATATTTTCAGAGGCTTTAGAAATAGGTGAACTAAGTGTGGAATTTCAGCATGACATTGCTTATCAGTGAATAAACAAGGTGTCCTAGGTTAGTAAGAGGACGACAATTTGCCGGTGGAAAAGGTGACGTAGTTCAGTGAGCTTGCTCGGAAATCCCTAAAATAGGGCAAATTTGAACGAAACCCTCTAGAACT
>MU883124.1:0-18675 GCA_036418205.1 Ostertagia ostertagi
CTATATGAATTAGCTCTCCGTAAACATTTCTGTAAGTCGTGTTAGCCGTAGATAAGGAGGGGGGGGGGGGTTAAGGGGTTAATGCCTCTCTCTTCGAGTCTATATTTCAGCTGAAACACAATAGTCGGCAGCAATGAAAGAAAGTGCATAGATGACAAAAGAATTCGTTTACAACCTTATTTTGCAGGAATTTTTTTTGATCAATTAATTGAATTGAATTGCTCTGTTTTAGGGGGTCGTGCCAAGACCGATTTCAGGGGGGGGGTCGTACTTCTGCAACCACGTCCTCGACACGATTTTCATCCCTACCCTTAGGCTACTTCCGGCACATCTATGTTAGGCCGATCTTGCGAATACTATCATTACTTCCGCGAAGAACGTGGCCATACCATCAAAGATGAACATATTGAAATCCAACACGCCAATAGCTCTGTCATTGCATCAAGCACCGTAAAGTTTGAATACATAGTTCTTTTATTAGAAATCGTGTTAAATTCTAAACAACGTCATAACATCAATAACAAAGCGAAGGATAAAAGACATTACAAAATATTCCAAATCTAGTTCACACTAGTTGGACAAATACTTGCACTTCTCTTATGGATACAAGTCTTTTTTGTAATCTCTTAACTCTGAGAATTCAAACTAGAGAAGACTTCATCGCAGAAGCTATCGGTGGAGAGAAATACAGTTTCAGGCGGAAGGCGTCAACACCATTTAGATAATACCTGAAAAATACAATACTGTAAGAGCCCACCTCTATATTTCAATTTTTCCAAGAAAGGAGCCAAAGTTATGAGACTCCTTTGAGAGTAGTGCAGGGTGGAAAATGTGTAGTTTTGAAAAAACTATAATCAGTTTTCTTCAAAACATCAGCAGCGGCACACTGTCCACCGAAAATTCCGATCCCGTTACTTTTTCAACCATTTCTATTTAGTGTTCCAACTTCTATATAAAATAGAAAATATCGAATTTGGATCCATAATCATTACAGGGAAGGCAACAAAATCGGTGCTGTTTGCAAATCCTGCTCGAGAACAGGAAGTGTTTGGCCGAGAGTTTCTCAGGATCCCCTTACAAGGGAGGTCTTTCGGGGCAAGCCGCGCTTTTTCAAAACGGTTTTTTGCATGCTGTAGGGGCTCTGCGTGGACTACAAAACCATGTTTCATTTTCGCTGAACGGTTCCCTGATGGCCAAAAAAGGGTCGAAAAAATTTGTTGAGAATGGCGGTTTTTACAGCTTTGGAGTGACGTTTCGGACTTGTACAGAAGATCACCTGCATAGGGAGCTGAGCAAGATGGTATTGAAAACAAGGTGAAATTCGCCAAAAATTGAAGTACTGTCAGTGGTAGTGCTCGAGAAAAGGAAGAGGTTTCATAAGCATCATCGGCACCCTATCAGTCGCAGTGGTCTGGCGGAGTGGGGTAGGGAAGGACTTTGTGGTTCGATTCCGCTTCAGGGCAGTGATTTGCATTTTCGATTGTCACCTCCAAATGAGCGCTAAATTGCTTAAGCGTCAATTTTAACGCTATATTCACAATCAGGACCATCAGCAGCCCCTGCCAATGGGTTTACTATCAAAAACTGGCAGAACAAATCTGTAGCGCCTAAGTGGCGCTGATGCCAGAAAATGAACGTCATATTCATGATCAGCAACCCGATTTACCCCTAGGCGAAATTTCGACGAAAATTGAGATTTTGACCTAACTTCGAAAAAGGAGGCAACCATGGGCCACGGGCCGTCATGCACGCCAGCGGGCGATTTGAGAAAGAGCGCTGCGTGAAAATCAGTGGAACACTGATGATTCACGGAATCTAGAGCTCGATCTCATAGACAACATCTCCCACCGCGTCCCTGTCCTTGAAATCTATGGAGATGAGCCCCTACAGGTGAAGGAGCGGAGGACCCAACATATCACGTCTTGAAGGAAAGAAGAATCTGTCAACTTCAACTCATGCGGATCCTGTGGTCTATCACCAGCTTGAGCATCTCCATTGCCTATTCTGTAGTGCTAATTTCGTTTTATTGGAGGAAGATTACGAGGAAACTCAGTTCCAGATCGCTGGCTGGAGCACCCCATCGGCCACTAACCGACCTGTCGATAGCCAATTTTTCGGAACTGGCTCAAAATCTCAATCTTTTTCTAAAACTTTTTACTTTAAGGAATATCTAATGCTCTGATCACGAATATGACATCCATTTATCCAGATGGCTCCAATTTACCCCAGCACCATTTGACGCCCTTCTGGCGTTTCAACTTTTTAGCGCCATATTCCAATTGAGATCTGAGTGTAATGGTTCCTGGTGGTCCTCATGATGAATATGATTCATAATTTTAACATTGGTGCTATTTGGAAGAAATTTGGAAGCTCCAACCATGGTGCAAAAATTTGGCCACCACAGGGGATTGATCCCTGTACCATTTTCTCACCACTTTCACGGGGCCGTTCAGCGAAAATGGACCTTGGTTCTATAGTCTACGCATAAGCTTCTATAACATGCAGAAAACCGTTTCGAGTAAGCGCGGCTTGCCCTGAACGACCTCTCTTGTTAGATCCAACAGTGGTATGATGCAAATACATTAAATACCTCCAGTAATAAATGATAAAAAAAACTTAGTCATATACAACTTGAACACACCTGACCAGCCGTTTCTCACGAATAAATCCAAGATTGCTGTAAAGACGTTGAGCATTCACATTTGACACCTCCGTCTCGAGCACAACTTCGTCGCATCCTTGAGCTTGCATCCTCTCAATGGCACGGCGCACTAGTCGTGTACCTGAATAGATAAAAGCGAAATCCAATCCCTACGATAAAGGAACATCTCCAATCAATAGGTTTTCTATCAACTGAACTTGGGATGAAAGGGGAAAACAAAGCGAAGTATATGAAAGGCAAAGAGAAAAACAACGATTTTGCTCCTAGTTGAGAAGGTAGAGGTCAATTGAGAAACAAAGTTATCCCTCGATACGGCGTTAAACCATCATCTAGTAAGGCCATTACAAATTGTTCATATGAAAGCTTGGTTGAAATTCGGGTCAGCCTTCTATCTATTACACTTGATGAGGTCATCGGCAGGTAAAAGCTTTTGAAAACACCGCTAAAGATTTTTAAAGGATAACAGGCCTTCTTAGGCTGCTTTCATAGTCTGCGGTCCGTGCCGTCCGCGCCGTCCGCGCCGCCCGCGCGGACGGCTCGGACAGGGTGAAAAACGTCAACACGCGCTCCGGCGCACAATGCGCACTTGGCGCGCAGTCGGCGCCTCCCTCGATCGATAATGCTAATTTCGACACATTTTTTGTATTTTGACGTTTTGTGCGCCGTTTTGCTTTTTCTTGCGGTTGCTTAGCCCAAAACTTTTCCTTTTTTGTATGGATTACTGCTTTTGCTCACTAATGAACCCACTTGGTGTTTATTGCCACTTTCAAACACAGTGTATGAACCTAACCATTCTAGGACAGTTGAAAAGCAGTGATTCACACAAAAAAGGAAAAGGTTCTCGCGAAAAAATACGAGAAGCAACACGGCACAAGGAGCACCAGGAAAACACAAATAGAATGTGATGAAATCGCATTTATAAACTGGAAGGCGTCGACTGGCTTTTGCTTGTTTTTTTTTTGCGAGAACATATTTTCTTTTTTGTGTGAATCACTGCTTTTCAACTGTCCTAGAATGGTTAGGTTCATACACTGTGTTTGAAAGTGGCAATAAGCACCAAGTGGGTTCATTAGTGAGCAAAAGCAGTAATCCATACAAAAAAGGAAAAGTTTTGGGCTAAGCAACCGCAAGAAAAAGCAAAACGGCGCACAAAACGTCAAAATACAGAAAAAATGTGTCGAAATTAGCATTATCGATCGAGGGAGGCGCCGACTGCGCGCCAAGTGCGCATTGTGCGCCGAGCGCGTGTTGACGTTTTTCACCCTGTCCGAGCCGTCCGCACGGACGGCGCGGACGGCGCGGACGGCACGGACCGCAGACTATGAAAGCAGCCTTACACAGCGGAAAGGTTGAAGGTGCCCTGAAACCAGAGCTTGCCGCAGAAAACAAGTCGGGAAAGCCATTCTTAGTTTTCCTTCTATGCTTTCTGTGTAGATTCAGAAAGGAGTGAGATCACCGACATTAATTTTCTTTGGTAAAATGACCCGCAGAATACATATTTAGTGTTATGATACAAACCAAGAGTGATGTGTATTTGTTGTCAAAAAACAGGCGAAACTAAGGTTTTATCCAATTTGCCACATTTCAAAATGATCAATCTGTTACTTAAATACGCTTTCTACTAGTAAACCTGTACAAACAAAACATTTTTTAGTTATCGTTTTTCCCACAAACTCAAAATCTGATAATCTGCCGGAATTGCGAGTGTCTTTAGCACCAGTAATATGAGAGAAGCTCCCCTCTCCTACATTAGTTTGAATATGCGCGGGCGATATTTTTCAAAAAAGCGAGCATCTCGGGGTTCACATTCGGTCATCTCTCAATCGCTCAATATATTTGGAAACTATCCCGTAATAGTCAATCCAGTAGTACAAGGATCGGTCAAGAAACCTCCATGATCAATATAACAATATGCGCACCAAAAAGAGAAAAAGACACAAAAGAAGAGACCAAAAAGAGGCGCCTCAAAGACAAAGATGAAATAGAAACAACAAATAAGCTGTCGTACTGCACAATGTAACAAAAAATATCAAACTAACCGAGCCCTAACTTTCTATACGACTCATCAATTGCAAGCATGGCTAAATAGCCTTTCCGTCGTCCTTCGGCATTTCTATCCAGCTTACAAACAACTGCACCGACATAAGAATCTGTGAGTGTGTCGTAAGCCTAAATGATCAAATGTAGACAATAATCGACACGAAAGAACTTCCTCTGCAAATAAAAAAAAACGAATGGAAAAAGTGAATTACGAACCAGAACGCACAGCTCCGGCCAGTTGTGAATAAAATACCTGTACGTGTAGATAGAGTAAGGTTCACTGAGATCCTTTGTTATAAGGCGCATGATATCCCCGATTTGTGTTTCATCCTTAAACAATTAATCCTCAAGATTGTGAGTCTAAAGGAGGGACATATGGAAACTGCACAAGGATTAATTTGGTATTCCGACGACGACGGCTAAAAGAGTCGTGGAAAGTCAAAGTTAATTTCAATCAGATGACAACAGAAAATAGGTTGAAGGATGAGATTGTCGCTCTAGAAGAGATTCCGAAGCAATAAGTAGTAAGTATGATGGCATAGCGGCGTAGCAGTATGTTCCGGCAACAGGAATCTCATTTTTTTATGTTGGAGGAAGCTCAGGGTGGGTGAATCAATGTGTATGAGCAAGAAGAGAACCAAGTGAGTATGAAAATGAAGAGCTTGCTGATTTTCAATGCCTGGAATACTCTGCCCCCTCCCGCTCCCCTTAGTTTTACCTAAACGGGATGTCTTTCAACAAGAACCGCTGGAGAAACACACCATACGGTCTTTTTTCAAAACAGCATTTGTGATGACGAAGTATTATCATACCACTAAAAACACTCAAAAAGAGTATGTGCTCACCTTATAATCCACTAGTATCACATTTTGAGCTTTTTCGTTGCTTCTTTGATTTGATTCATCGCAACCAAACATATGCTGATCTCGTGACCAAGTTCCACTAGGATGCTGGGACGATGATGGATGCTGAATGCGAGCAGTTTATAAAAATAAAGAAAATATGAGGAAAAAATGGAACCCGCATTTGGTCTGCTCGAAGGCACAGCTTACGATCAGAAGGCAGCCCATTAGAATTAATGTAGAGGTGGTCAGTGGTGCCGGATGAAGAAAAAACCATGAGAAACGGCCCAAAACCCGAGAAATGGGACCCCTTCTCGCCCGTTGATTTCGCATTGATGCGACTTTATCGGTGCTGCCCTCTTCAACGCTAACGTTCTCTTTGTTACACGATTAGGCTGGTGTCACAGTCCGGGTTTAGCTTTCGCTGATTTGCGCGACACCTGCGACGGATCGCAAAAATTGCAATTGCCCATTAGGACATTTGGAACACTGAATACGTAACAAGTGGTCATCGACAGTCCCCGCGCATTCAGCCCCTCACTATCAATCAAATGGCGCAGAATGGAGAACACCTTTGCATATTGACGCGCACGACTTATGGATTACCTTGTGATTCCCACGTGAATTCGAGCTGTTATATCCGCTTCAATCGCGGAAATCGGCGAAATATGTTCGCTAAATTGCGAAAATCGGCACCAGAAACAACCTGCGACGGCATCGTCGGACTCTGACACAGTTAAAATGACCAAGCGTGCCCGCGGTGATAAGCGTCGTGGAGACGCTCCTCCAGGGGCATAGCCTCTCCCGCGAATTGCGGGTCGGTCCGCACTCTCAGGTGATCTGCCTCTCTTTCCACCATTTATGAACTACTTCAACTCTGGTGCCGCGCAATTTGATGCTTCCGCCTGCGCTCTCTCGCCGCCTAAGCAGCGGCTCATGACTTGGTTTTCAGGTTACTTGAACTTTCTTCTATGATCTTGCCACAAACAGCGGAAATTACAGAGAGCGAAGAACGATGCTTGCCTTGGCTCCAACTCTAAAGGAAGATGAAAGGGTCCTATGACTTAAGTGCCCTGGAGGAACAGTGACCTAGGGAAGAGAGGAAATTACTCTGTGCGAAAAAAGTCTCGAACATGTGAGGAATCAATGCGCGGAATCTTCTCTCATTCATATTTTCGTGACAACCACACAGAGTTCTTGGATGCTGACACCTCTCCTCAAAATTTACATCACAGCGAATCCAACCGATATAAAACTTCAAGCAACAACCGGAAACTGCCTAACCCTTGAAAACCGACCTGGTTATTGGACGGGCACGATTGAGGAGCTCCACCTCCATGAGCGATTTGAAGACATCTTTTGAGAGTATTGATGGTACTATCTAAGCTGCTTTGACTATTTTGCGCTGCTCCGATGGACATGGCCAGAGACTGACACAATATCCGTATCAGAACAATCGAACTGGAAACAGAACATATACGCATTAATATTGCTGCTTAAAAAATAACAGTTAATGTGTAGAAAAGCCTACCGGATAATCACATCAGTTCAAAACTTTTAAAATTTATGGAATCAGTGAAGAAGGAAATTCTCCATGTCGTCATTTACGCGCGTGCTGCCGTAATTGCAGAAACTCCGTCTTACCGTAGGCTGCGCTTGCTCGTGCGCTTGTTCGGAAGGAAATGAGCTCCGCACCGCTGAGAATCTTCTACAACCTCTTACTCTCTTTCTTTCTCTGGCGCAATGTGGCTCGTCGGGGGTCGCATGTTCGCATACCTCAAGCTGTTGGCAAAGGACTTGCAGTTCAAAGTGCGTCCGATAGAGATCGTTGGGAGTAATGGACTTGGCATGAAAAGCATGGATGTTCGAGTTTCCACTATGGCGCGAACATGCCATGCACCGCGGCGGTGGGCGACTGTGGAGTGCCCGTTTGATGGCGGAGTTGTGCACATATAGGAATGCTATACTTTTTACTCCGGGGCCGTACGCTATCCTCTCCGAAGGGGTCAGGGGCAGCAGTCCAACCCTGCGTTGCGCAGTTCTTCAACGGCCACGTTGCGCAGTTTCGCCCGATTAGACACGTTCTCTCGCGCGAACATTCACACTCGCATGCTCGAGCCGTCTGTGTCTCCGCCCATACAGCGTGCGTTGAGGATCTCTCAACGTGCCGTTGCGAACTGCGCAACGCAGGGTTGACTCTGCGTCATGGGAGAAAGTTCCTTTGAATGTTGATCTAATTGCAGGTAAGAGGGCAATGATGCGAAAGTTTTCTTCGATTTTCAACACATTCATTTGAAAATGAAGAAACATCCATCTCGTTCAGAGCAAATAATCGTAAAAGGAAACTTTGAATCCCATCTAGCCTTCGGGGAAGAGATAGCCATATTGGCACGCCTGGATAACAAATCGTCACAGCCAAAGCGAAATGTGACTTTGGATAAATTAAAGGAATTTTGCGCTGGAAAAAATTCGATGTTGCGTATTCATGCGCGATAATCACTGGGCTTGAGATCGTTATCGGACAGAGACTGAACATATCATGGTATAGGAAGAGATGCAAGAATTTTCCGCGCAAGATTCATTCAAACAAGGCACATCTGCCCACCTCACCACTGGTCATTGCGGCCGTGTCGCAGCTCCAAAACGGTAAATTTTTAAAAAATAGACTCTCACACTTTCCAGTAGATTGTGCGAGTGACTTGGTATCCCGCTTTAGTTTGATTATCGGTGTTCCCACCTGCATTGTATAAAATAAGCTGCGAGGACTACGTCAGACGGACATACGGAATGATTGTGGCTAATTGGTACCAGCGCAGCCGAATAAGTCAGGAGAACTACGCGGGGTTCCACGACAGTGTTGGAGATTCCAATCTCCAATATTCTGAGAGCCCCCAGGGTGCGGAAGTGAAACTAGAGGACTACTACATATGACGACACAGATTTTGAAGCAGTGGAAGCCGACGAAAACTCGATAGAACAGATGCCCCGATCAGACCCACAGCACTTCTACAGAGTGCGGCTTGCAATACTAGCATCACTACCGGGTGTTGGCTTTGTTCCACGATTGGGATGCGGGAGTTGTGTATTCGTAATCATTATCTAATATGCAATAAATTTACATAATTCTAAAAATACTCAATTTAAAGCGACCGGTTGATGAGTGTTGGTGACCAGAGAGGCTACGCGCGGCAGGAAGTTCTTTGGATCAGAAATCTCAGATCAAATCAGCGGAATGATTCAATCCAAACGTGTATAGCTGATTGATCTACGCAAATAGCCGAAGAGTACAAGAATGAAAACGAATTCTGAGTAACCTATTTCTGACAAATACTTAGTCTAAGGCTTAATCTGCTGATAGGGAACCAGGAGCAAAATACGTGTTTCAGGCTCAGCTTCATCTACTCAGTTTCTCACACTTAATACCATCCATAGGAAGTGGTTAACTACAGCAGTCTGAACATAGTGCGCTAGATGCTACATAATTTGCAGGAGTCACCTGGTACTTACTGGAGTTCCGCTAAAATAGGCATATTTTGTCAACGGTTTTGGATGAATGATATTGCGCTATGGATGCTTGTTTTCTGGAAATATCAAATAATTCCGCATGCGAGGGTGGTCCTGGGCCATAAGCAGAATCAGTGAAAGTGACGACCACCAAAAAGCGGATAGGGAACGACCAACACTTCCAAGGCAGTCAGGAAAGGCAGCTTTTTAATTAAAGAAAATTGGCACTTGTTACCCTTTGCTTCCCCCCTCCTCAGAACCTAACCGTACTTTATTCGAAATTTGTCCACGAATAAGGATTCAGCAAGAAGGTTGCCCCAGAGGTAATTCAACCCTTAGAACACGAATATCACGTCAGTTCAGCGCGAAAATGCCTGACACCAGCGCCACCACACCAGTTTGACCCCAGCGCTCGTAGTGCAGGCTTTAGGCTCATCTGCGACAAACTAATGCGATATTCATCTTCAAACGGGTCTAAAAACTACCTCTGAACGAATGACTTTCAGCAAAATCGTAGCCAGCCAGCCGGGGGCCCCAGACAGAGAGGGCGGGGGGGGGGCGGGCCCCCCATAAGGGTGTCCGGCCCTTTTGTACCAAAGACAACTAATTGACGAAGGCGCAAGCGAAATTTTCAATAACATGAAATTCGAGTGTTCATGTTACTGGGTATAAAGACTTCAGCCAGGGACAACTTTTGGTCAACTCCATACTAACTGACAAGTTTCCATGAAAATCTGGCTTAGTTTCAGGTAGTGGGGCAGGGCAGTAAAGGATAAATAGTGCCAAAAATTCTCTCTCATAATGAGCTGAGTGAAGGTGGAGGTAAGAAAGACTGAACTTGCTTAGCGAAGGCGGTGTCGTTTTGTGAAGGCCTCTACATATTGTCACGGTTCGAAGTCCAACGGCGGCCATCGTGCCAAGGGGACAGCGATCATTTCAGTGAGCTGCGATCGGCAAACTCGGGATGACGCGGCAGAGAAATAGGTCATTCGACATAAGATGCTGTCTATGGCCCTAAATGTAGGGCACAGCAACCTAAACGGCAGGCTCGTGATCCGACCTTTTGGCAGTCTGACCACGTGGCCGACGGTTTGGGGTCTCGTCTCATTACTTTTAACCCTTCCTCTTTTTTTTTGTTTGTTCCCCTTTCAACAACAGAAGGGGGACGTACTTCATATGTATGTTCTCGACAGCACAAATTATCTTTTGACGCATGGTGGCCATGAAACAGGTAGAATGCAAGTATCCGCTTATCTTTCGCAATGAATCGCAGTCAGAGATCCTGAACACGAACATCGCACTGGTTTGACCCGGAAAGGCCCATTGTGTGCGCCTGAAGCATGTTATTGAGTCCCCTTCAGAGCTACCCATACAATGGTTCCTCTAGGGAGGGAGAATACGGGGTTTTATACCAAACCGTTGAGAGACTCTCTCCTAATAATCTCATTCTATCCATTTTTATGGATCTTGGCAAATTTAAGGTTTTACTTGTTTGGTTGAAGAAAATGAGAATCAGAAGAATCCATCCAAAGTGCCTTTAAAGGACGAATTCACGATGAAAAAGCAACCCATTTCAAATTAACCTAGGGATGGTGAGTGGTACACGAAAGAAGGAAGAACCATGAGAAACGGCCCAGAACCCGAGAAATGGGACCCCTTCCTTGCCCGTTGATTTGAGCATTGATGCGACTCTCATCGCTGTGCCCTCTTCAACACTACGCTCTCTCAGCTATCTAATCACTCGCCACGTATAGACCTGCGGCGAGTGATCAGATGATCGGTGGGCGTGCACTGGCCCACCGCGCCAAGATTGAGCCTTAATAGGTCGCCGAGGTCAACTCCTTTCGGTGCCAATTGCGCTTCAGTCCGCACCCTTAGGAGGTCCGCGGGTCCCTCAACTAGGTGAATTACTCCTTCTTCGACCTTCATTCTAATCGTGAATACGTCCTTTTCGGCAACGCGATAAATTAATGCTGATGGGAAAGAGTGGGGAAACCAGTAGGCTCTCTGGTTCGTTCCAGATCCCTACTTCCAAGAACCGTCCATCTATCAGGAGGGTACGATAATGTTTGGCCCCTGGTCAGAGTTATCAGTACTGGCTTGAAAGTCTTGTGATCGTTTACCGAAACGAAAAGTCATATTTATTGAATACATCTTGATCACAATTAAAACGCAAAGGCGAGATAGAAGTTCGTGTAATGTTTGTATAACAACAAAAACATGATGTTTGAGGAACTGAACTGAGGGAAATGATATCTGCTCATTAGGAGCTACATTACAAAAGGAGGAAAGGCTTGATTATAAAGGTCCTAGTGGCGAGTTTTTGGGTACAATATGTGTGTGGTGTGTGTGGGTCTGTCCGTGATATCAGTAAGCACCGAACAAATGGTACAACAACATACACGATTTTCAGAACAGCATAGTAGTTTCACCCGCTTCCTTTGAAAGGCAGAGATTTCGTGGAGTAGAGGAAGTGGGGAGCCTACCGAGGTGTTCTGGAGATTCTTGCATTTCAAGTGAAGCGGGCAGACATGTGCAACGTATGAAACGACGATGGACGCTGTGATCTGCGTTCTGAACCACAACTATAGAAACATACATAAAAATCTTCAACAAATATATGATTAATCTCTGGATAACTCTAAAGGCACCATTGCAGTGACCAACAATATTAAAATATTCGACAAAAAAAGAATTTACGTACGAATAGAGCAATCATTTGCACGGATCAGAGTACTCGTACATAAAGGATTCCTATTCATCCTAGAAGAGAACAAAGAAATCGGACTGAAATTGCGGTCAAAGTAAGACACTTCACATACATTGTGATAAGCGAAACAGAATGGAAGAGAATAGAATGGAGTTCGTGAGCCCGCCGTCGGGGAAAACCACCTCGTTTCGGCTCCAGCGTAACTCGTGCACTTGACTAGAGACTAATCACTAATTATTAACTAAAAACCTTTAACTATGCAGTAGGCTTCGAGCGCTGATAAGCTCAGGTATAAAAACCATAGGCAGATGAAGAACGTCGATGTTAAAATCTGAATGAGAGCATTTTAGAAATGCGGTATTGGCGCAAATACGAAACCCATCGCCTCCTGGATTATAAACGTTCAAACATTACTGTAATTTCGCGTTCCGGTGTTGAAGAGGTATAGTGAGGACGAAAGCGATTCCCACAGAACCAGGTTCAAGATAGTTGTGAAGGAGGCGTGGAGAATGTGGGACAGGGTTACCCATGAAGCATACAGTATGCTTCGAGTGCGGATAGGGTCAGGTATAACAACCACAGACCGACGAAGAACGCAGATGTCACAATCTAAATGAGCATGTTGGAAATCAGCACGAATATTTTGTGATTTTCCCAACATCGAGATTTTCCCTTGAGGAGGACCGTATTTTGTAATTCTATGGATGGGGATCAAATTTGGAAAAAGTGTCGTATTTTCGAAAAAAGGAAGAAACATGGGAAAAGCAGCTTTCTGGAAATATGGAACATTTTCTGTAAAAGATGGAGAATTTTCAAAAAACCTAGGGCCCGTACGGAGACGTACTTGTGTCGAGATGAGCCAGGTTCAACGACATTATGAATGCCATCGTCTTGGAGACCCCTCCAGAGGGTTGTTCAATTTCAAAATTTTTCCTTCGAAAGTTGGCCCTACTGTTGGTGTCAGGTCATTAAAACTGCGACGGCATGACGGCTACGTGCCCGAATGATCCATACCTCAGTGGGAACTGTGCATGAAATGGTTATTTGGTCAACATTCTCCAGCTTACGTCATCTCCTCTACGAGACACTACTTCCATGTTTCGCTTAGACATTCGGTATGAGTTTGCTGTTTGTGGAAACAGCTTCAGCAATATCTTCCGTCATTCTACGAGACGATGGAACCGAATGCGACTGTGACATTTTTCGCTTGGAGTGCGTTCAGACTTTGCGACGAATCGATTCATATGCGAAAGGTGCGCCCCCCCCCCCTCAGCGCGTTGAGATCGCACGGAGATCAAAAGAAAATAAGTACGAAAAAGAGCGCCGTATATTTCTTCGCCGCATCGCCTTGATTCCTTACTTTTATTCACCATCACTATCACCCTCGGTTGCGACCTTCAGCTGGCAATGTGCTGAGTATAAACGCAGCCTTATAGAGAGGGTGTGTTTGAACCCTTAGAAGTCTTGTTTATACTTAGTAATGTGCACAACGTTTGTTGTGAAGCTACCTACTGGTCCTGACTAGCGCCTCCCCCCCTCCTTTGAAAAAGGGCGCTCCGCAATTATTAATCTGACAATTAGTAGGCCCTTAGGTTAGACTACATTAACTCCACTCATACTAATAGTGGAATAGGCCCTTGAAACGGTCAACTGAACATGCTGAAAATATGGTGAAGGTAATCAAGAATATAGAAGCGTACCCTGAATTTTATAGGGCCTCCAAGCTCTCCACCAACGAGTTTCCCTCTCCTTAGTACGATGACTGTGATGCAGGCGCACGCCTCCAAACAGAACACCAATACGGAGAAACCGAGGTTTCCAGGGTCGACAAGGAACCTTAAATCAAATCATTAGCACTGAACCACAGATTTCTTGAATAAAAACCTAGCCGCAAGCGAGATCACTTTGAATGAACCTAACACAAAGATCGGAGCCTGTCAGATAACACTAAAGGTTTCCAAAAAAGAGGAGAAATCACTGACTTCGTTCCATTGAAGAAGTGATAGATGGCTGCCATGGACCAAGCGATTCCGATACCAAGGAATACGTTGACTGCGTTTGATCCGGTCACATTACCGATGGAATTATCAGCATATTTGTCCTGTACAGCGGACACCTTTGACGCGAATGTATCTAAACATCGGTGATTTTTGAGCTCACATTCAGTCTCAAGCTTTTTCAGCAATGCAAGTACATGAGCACGCAGGAAAGATCAATCCTTTAGGAAGCCTCCTCTATACAATTCCCATCGAAAGCTCGTGGGTTTTTTTTGGCTCGAATTGAAGCCCTTGATCTGAGCAAACCAGGTGGCTATTCTTCGCCTCAGGTTTAGAAGCTCAAAATCACCGGGCAAATTAACAGCTCCGTTTCTTAAGGTTTTGAATATTCCCTTCGCTAAATTTTTTCTTCAGGATTGTTGGCCGAATTGAGCTGCTTCTTTGATTCTCAATAATACGCTAACAAGTGAAGCACAGTAAATTAATCACTAACAATCTCAAGCAGTGTTTACAAATTTCAAAAATGAGTTCTCCTTTTTGAAGTCTTGAAAAGAGCAACTCACGAACCGGGTACAGAGGTTCCGAGAGCGACGAATGAAATGGCAGTGACGGAATCCTTGAGGCCGACCCAGCAACCAAACTGTGACGCCAAATCACCGATGACTGCTGTCAGGACGCCGATCATGAAGATCGAGACGACGAAACACGCCCAACCTCCCCAATAATCTGGAACAGTCACAAAATGATTAAAAAATCTATTTTTCATTCGCTCTGAAAACAAAATCATCATTGTATCCTTCCCATCCCTCAACCATAATTCTATGTAAATCCCGAGGATTGAAGAGGGTGAAGAAGTTTCATCTCCAAAGCTCGAACCGCACATATAGGCGAGCCTCCTCCCCCAGAGTGACACAGAGTCAACCGTAGCTATCGTACTTTCTCAAAAATTTCACGACCCCCCCCCCCCCGCTCCAGAGGAGCCTCGACACGACCCTACACCACCATCGCTGTCTCTATAGTATTTGATTCTGACGATGAGACCAGTCGACACCACAACTTTGCCTACTTTTTAATGCACTATGCTTGTGAACATACTAATTTCCATCATTTTACGCTTCTTTCGTTAAGTTTTCGTTTTTTTGTTTTCGTCACAAAAACATCAAACACGACCTCTACAACTTGACGTGGCAAAACAACCAGGCCCTTTTGGCGCTTTCGGCTGGGACCGTATGCTGAATGTTGGGGAGGGGATGGAGTCCCCGACGGTGGACGGACCACTTCAACTCGGTCCTTAGAACCGCCACAATTTGGTGCTCACCTCAGAACTAAGCCTTAAAAGAGGAGGACGGGTCCGTCCCCTCCAAGGCTTAGTCCTGGGGTGAGCAAACCAGCCCTTCTGGCGGAGCTGCTGGACCAGCTGCACCACTTGCGTCAGTACTCTCCTATCGTACCAACCGAGTTGAAGTAAACCGTCGACCGTTGGGGACCCCATCCCCTCCCCAACATTCAGCATACGGTCCCAGCCGAAGACGCCAAAAGGGCTGGTTTGCTTACGTCCTACCGACAACTTCCAAGTAATATGCCCTCCCTTTTCCCACCTTTCCCAAATCCCACCATCACCCCACATCTCTGTGTTTAGTGGGTCCTCTTATGATCCTCCTCTCTGTCCACTGACTACCTGTTGTTTCCGCACCATAATACGGCAACTCCAACTGCCCCGAAATCGCCATTACAACAAGCCCTATTTCGAAAAATTTTCGAAACGGCGATAGTCGCGGAGCTTTTGCAGTTCTCCTCCTAGTCCAGGTCACCCAAAACTGAGACACCACTCATTTGTTCGAAGCAAGCTCAGGATTAACGATAAGCCTAGGTCCAATGATGGGCTTAAGCATAAGCTTAAGCCTAATCCTATACCCAAGCTTAACCTTGGGATTCGAATCGGTGACCTGATTCCTGAAGGAGAACTGGACGTCTCCCCCAGAGCACCCCGTCCATACCCTAGGTACAACTTTGGTCTCCAAGCAGGTCCATTATACCTGCCGCAAGACGCAAAAATCGACCAAGTGAAGGAGGTGATGATGAAAATTTCCTTGGTTTTCAAGAAATACGTGATGCGAAGCACCAACCAGTTGGAGGGATTGTGGCGAATATCAACTTCCAGGGCATTGTCAGGAAGTGCATGACGTAGTCACCAAAGCTTGGTGGCTCCTTCTCTGATTCATCACTTCCTTCTTCTCCCTCTTCATCATCACCGTCGTCATCATCTGCAATCATTTCACGTTAGTGAACAAAAGGCGGGTAAAATCTCGGAGACATATGAAATTTACCAGCACCAACGGTCAGCGCATCGATGAATTGTTCACGCCATGACGACGTGCCCAACATCAGTTTTGTGTTGGCATTTCTTATCATCCGGTCAACAATACCCTTGAATTCACAATTTAATGAATTTTTAGCGATTTGATTTTTATTTATTATTTGCTGCCTCCCAAATACAAATGAAAGTAGAATGGGCGTCGAATCTCAAAAATAATCAAGTGAATAGGAGAAGTTGGAAAAGCGAGCTGCTCTGTTTTTAACTCTTAAGATGTTTTTCAAAAAATTGATGCAAGAGGTGGGAAAGAATCGGCATCACTGAAGCGAATGTCGAAAATTCACTACGGTTCCATTATCCCTAAGAATAGTTAAAATAGCACAGAAGGGTGTATAAGTTAGGCTAGCTCGACCGGTTGAAAATTTTTGTCTCGCCTTCAGGTATGAACCAATAGTTCTATTTAGGGTGAAGTAAAATTTGGTCACTTTAGGTGAAAAGTTTTGTCCCACGGCACATAAAAAGTGACTCCTGTATCAAAAGTACGATTCGAGATTAGGTTCGCTGACCTCATCCATCTCCCTACGTAGTAAACAGGCGGACAAGGTCGTGCCTATTTTGTAGCTCGAAAGTGCGCGACAAAGATGCCAGTAGCTTGCTCGACTCGCTATCCACACCCTCGTCCGCAAGGCCTTCCACCAGAGTCAACCCTGCGTTGCGCAGTTCGCAACGGCACGTTGAGAGATCCTCAACGCACGCTGTATGGGCGGAGACGCAGACGGCTCGAGCATGCGAGTGTGAATGTTCGCGCGAGAGAACGTGTCTAATCGGGCGAAACTGCGCAACGTGGCCGTTGAGAACTGCGCAACGCAGGGTTGCTTCCACTGTCGGCCGCCAGGTCACGCTGCGAGAAAGGCGCGGGCGCAGTTGCGGCAGCGGTTGCATTGCGGTTCAATGTCATTGGCACTGGAGCAACTGGAGCTAGCGTGAAACTCGTCCAACACGCCCCTTCTCTATCCCAAGGTGGAATGCGGCTGAAATAGAGGAGGTCCTTATTGGGGCGTGAATCGGGAGTTTTCTTTGCTTTCTTCTTCTTTTTCAGACAATATTTAAGCAAGATCAGACCTATCGAAAGAACTTTGTATAAGATCTGAAAATTCCAGAAATCCAGAGAAAATTTAGTTCTATCTCAGAAGCCATAGAAGTAGCCAAGAAAACACCAAATTTCTGCCCTTTTCGTGGGAGTTTGAAATTTGTTAATATTATGAAACAGATATATTAATTAGAAACATTGATGGATAAATATAATACAATATCTGGTTCCTCATTCTCGCTACTACTGACCTCCTCATTCCCGCTACTACTGACCTCATTCCCGCTACTACTGACCTCGTGTGCGGCCGCTCAGAAGTTTCGCTCTCTACCACCATGCCACCAAAACGAAATCCATCCAGCGATGAACCGGCATGGCTCGAGCCGGTATTAAAGAGGTGGGATGAATACTTTAAGCGTTTCGATAAGATCTTTGAGCTTTTTATGAAAATGCAGGAAACGCAATCTATTATACTAAATAAGCTCAACGTTATAGAAAACAAACTGGCCATGGACGAGGAGACGTCTCGTCCCAATTCTGCATTTTACAGTGCACTAGTGAAGTTCAAAAAAGACTCGAAAATTGTTGATGCCAAAGCGTGCAGAATAACCTGGGTGGGCATCGGCGAAAAAGAAACCGAGGAGTCCACCCGGGCGTTTGACAGGGAAGCCGTCAAAGAGGTCATCGATTCCTCAGGAGACGATGACCTCCTCAGAGAATTCAACAGCGGTAAGGTAGAAATTAATAGACATCCTCCAATCAGAGGCAACATGAAGATTCGTAGACCTCGTATCATTAAGATAACTCTAGGCGATCAACAACTCAGAGACAGGCTATTAGAACACATGAGAGCGGGGCGCCAGTCGATGACGAGAGAATTTGTGCATTCGTACGCGAGGCCTGACTACACCCGAGAGGAGATCGAATATGACAGATCGCTCAGGAAGAAGGCCGGAATTTTGAACAGTCAGGAAGGTAAGCTTTTATATGTCGTCCGCGATTTCGCCATTCATAAGCTTCGAACTCCACGTGAGTTGCCGGCTAAAAAAGTTGCCACAGAATCCTCAACCAATCAGCTAGACTTGCTTTCGAGTCGAGGCGTAGATCTAGGACCAGCTCCTTCACCTTCTGTCGTGTCCGCGTCCCGCTAGGAATCAGGTCCAGCAAATTCGACCTACTACGCGCATCTCACCAATAATTCAACCAACCAAAACCGTATACAGGGAGTTCAACATACTTTCCTACTTTTCAATGCACGATCAATTGTGAATAAGATCCCCGACCTCAACTATCTACTGCAGCAAAATTTGAGTGGTCTCTTCATTACCGAAAGTTGGTGTAAACCACACCTTGTCCATGACGCCGTACTAAGTCTTGACTCAACCTATGAAGTATACAGATGCGATCGTGAAGGCGCTAGGGTGGGAGGCGGTGTGCTGGCCCTTATGCACAAGAAAATTTCGCACAAGCTCATAATTAAAAAGGACTTTCACGAACTTATTCAAACAGTACTCAT
>MU883125.1:0-16841 GCA_036418205.1 Ostertagia ostertagi
TTCGATGAACCTCGCCGTGTCTAGTCATATTATGGTGTGGTCTATAGAATAGATGCAAAAAATTAGAAAAGAAGTAGCGCATGCGCGAAAAAAATTAATAATTTGTGTGTGCAGCGCATGCGCTGCACACGGTCCCACACGGTGCTCAAGGTGTGATGCGCATGCGCTGCACAATGTCGTCAACGTGTTAAACATCATGTGACACATCTTCCAAAACATCTTACTGTTAGTTTCTCAGTCCACGTGACCTAATATTCTGCAAGTTGTCCAGTTTCACTAAAGCCCACCATTTGATGCGCGCGGTTGCGTGCGGAGCTAAACTGGTGAGCTATACGCATAACGATGCCGCCCGAGAACACCATTGCCGGGATTTCTACAATATGTTGTTTAGCAATACTTTGGGCGCTATCGCAAGATACGGGGGCATTGTGGTGGCAGTGCATTTCAAACCAGTGGTCAAGGTTTGTTGCTGAGTACTTTGCTCCTAACAGCAAAAACATCATTGCAGTAAAAACAACCAAAACTAACTGCCTGATGCATTGAACTCTTTCGGTCAAACTTCATTTTTGACCCTCTCGCGTTTAGCTAATGCTCGTAAAACGAGTGCTGATTGACTGCGCAAAAATCAACCATCTTACCAGGAGGTCTTTCAGGGTGTGCCAAGCTTTTTCAAAACGGTCTTTTGCATGATATAGGGGCACATGCGGGAACCACAGAACCATGGTTAATTTTTCCTGAACGGCCCTCTGAATACCAGAAAAGGGGTCCCTAGTTCGATTCCTCGTGGTGACAAATTTTTGCATTTCGAGTTGACGTTCAAAATTCGCGCAAAATGGAGTTAGCATGAACTATGAATGTCATATTCATAATTAGGACCGTCAGTAACCACGTCAACTCGAAATGCAAAAGTTTGTCACCACGAGGAATCGAACCAGGGACCCCCTTTTTGGTATTCAGAGGGCCGTTCAGGAAAAATTAACCATGGTTCTGTGGTTCCCGCATGTGCCCCTATATCATGCAAAAGACCGTTTTCAAAAAGCTTGGCACGCCCTGAAAGACCTTCCTGGTTAGCCGAAAAGCTTCGGGAAATCTACGGCAAAGAACTTCTATCAATTCCACACCTCTTTCTGCAACTTCAAGCTTTGTTCAACTCTTCAATGTTTTTATGCGCCAACGAAGACGTGACTTGCCAACATGAAACGAAATAATGGTGCAGCAGAAAGGAAATGTAGGCGTTCTTGTCTTAGGGGGCATTGAAGTGAGCGAGCCACTTACAGAACTTGAGATTAGGGCTTAGGGAGGGGAAGGGATTTTGGAGGAGGACGTGAGCAACCTTTGTTCTCCATTTCTCCCACTTCCTGAGCTCAGTCTCAGTGGCATCTACCAGCGGTTTTCAAACGCCTTCTTTTGAATGTTCTTTGAATACATGAGCACCGAAATGTAAATTCCAATCCTACCAGCGATGATGTGAACTCACCTTACGGATCTTTTCCTTGGCTACTGATGCTGCGATTAAAACGAGTAGCGGTCCTCGGTAAAGGCACCACATTGCGAGAGAAAAGGCTAAATAATGAACAACCAGTATTGCCTCACGATAGTGGTCATATCAGATCATGTATCACAGCCGGGGTGTAGAGCTCACAACGATCTTTCGTATCTCATGTGAGCAACATGTTCCCTCGAGCTGACGGGCCCTGCAGAGAGTTGGCGAGTGGCGGTGTCATGACAGAAATCAGTTTTGAATTTTACTGGTGAACACGTTTATCCTTCACAAACGTGGCGGTTGAAACACTCCCCCTAGCTTCTTGAAGGCCATCCACTGAGAAGCCTTGGGCCTTTTACTTTTGGCATTTGGCAAACAATTTGTCCTCACTCATTGTTCTATCCGGTGGTTTGTCGCGGTTCGAAGGCTTGAGGGTCGATTCTGTCAGGCATATCACCCCTTAGCGATTGTTCAGAGGCATTGTCTTCGGGCTTTTTTTTCTTTGGTCCGCGACCTACCCCGTTACTTTACGAATGTTGATTAACGAAGGTCGTGTAGTCTTTCAGAAACTAAATTCTCCTTCGAGCGAAAATTTGTACGACGTGTTCCCCCAGTTTCAGTTGACATTATGATGTTGAGAGAACAGGTACTTACCGTGCTTGATTCTCCAGACAGTGAATCGTGTGCTTGCCGTTTCCAGTTCTCTGATTATAGTGTGCCGATGTGTGATGGAGGCGGTATTATTCAGGCAGGGTGACTCGGCATCGTGCGGAGGAGTATTTTTTGGGGTAGCAGGTGGTGCATTAGTGCCCTCTGCTAATGTAAATTTAGACTCTGGGACCTTCTTAACGGCGTGGAGTCTAGTTTTCAATGGAAACTACGAGTCCTTTGCTGTGAAGAATGCGTATGGGATATGAATAATTGTTGTTATGGGTGTGAATTGGTAATAACTGCTTTTGATGGATCCATTCTGAGTTTGAGCTTGGAATCATACGCATACAATGGATATCCTCGCCGCTACACAATCTCCGCCTAAATCTAATTTTTCGAGCAAGACATACTGGAGCATGAGTACTGGAGCTGCAACCACTAAAGCGAGAGCATTACGATAAAGTGGTGTATGTGGCGGTGGATAAATGCCACCGTGCAATCCGGTAGTCAGGTATTGCCGATGAGAAAACGAAGACGTTGCGTTTTGTAGGCAAAGGATGTGTTACGTTTGGGTAAAGAGGTTGGCATTCTTTATGAGCCCGCACGGCCTTGTGCTCGCCCCAGGCGGGACCTCGTTACCCATTTGACGAGATATTTCATTCATGATGTTGCTTGAATATGGTGTATCAGTTTATAGATGTGCAAACGACATCCAAATGTTGTAGATCGTCTTATCGGGAGCGTAGCGAGATATGAAAGGGAGTTCTATTTTAGCAGGCTGACGGATTTCTTGTTTTCTGTTCGCCACTTGGGCAATTATCGCATCGCGTATTCCGTGAATGCCCGTCTCTTATTCGTAACTTGATTTAGGTTCCGAGACCCACAATATCTATCCCCTGGTGATCAGGAGCCCCGATTGAAGAAAGTTATTACGTTGTGAGGTGTATTGTCTCTTTACAGTGTTCTGATCACATCTTAGATTAATTTAAACTTTCAAAACTTTGAAGAATTCGGTGGTGGCTTCTTCCCATGATCCTTTTAAATCTTCAGTTGATACAATAGCATATATTCCCAATATGCTCGAATTTTTCCTTGCTTAGCTTTCACCTAAAGCAATAGTACAATTATGCGGTATATCCAGTGGTACCGCCTCTAAAAACCACCTCTGCCACTGTGGGGAACTTTTGATTTTCCTTTTTTTGGGAGCCACACACACTGATCAGGGTATTAGCCGTAGAACTTGCTTTATTAGCTAATATAAGGTAATAATAAAAAAATCTAAGCTCTCAGGACTATGAATGTGAGGGAATGTTTCTCCAGGGCTAGAAAAGAGCTCTTCAAAAGCACGAGTTCGGGATGGAATTGATGCGTTATTTCGTTTGGAAATTGGACAGGAATATTATGAGAAACGCTATTGGGGTATGAAACAAAACGCGCCATAGAAAACCTGAAATTTCCCTTGTGAGATCGGCCGTGGTATGACGGAGAGACACAGCGCTGCGAGGAGAAAACGCGAGAGAGCACGTCGTACGCGAGAGGGCGCAGAGCCACGTATGCCGCGATTGATAAGGAGCACAGCAGCACACAAGGCAAGGCCTTAGCGCCGTTGCCTCGCACTTTTGAGTCGCGACAATGTCGCGCCTCATGCGCTTAGGGACCCTTTTTCTCACTAGAAGGACTACTTCTTCCTGGCACCTAATCCCAACCCGTGGCTTTCAGAAAAAGTCTTCCGGCTCTTGAAATCGTCCATTTGTGGTACATTTATACCTCAAGAATCTATCAGATTTTTATTCTCTTATTATGCGCCACATATGCGACTCGCAGCAAGGTGAGAAAGTTTCTTTTCTCAAATGAAAAATTGTTCATACACTGCTTTTTGTAAAAGGTTGATGTTTTCTGCCATGCCCAATCTTCCAAATAGCTGCGTTGCATTTGGCCGACGAAAGTTCTCGGGACTTGCTGGGGCTCGATCTTAAGTGGTCCTCGCGCCCTATGCACTCCTTATTCGGATCGATTTCTAAACTCATTATTCGAAATGGGATTTGGTTTTGAATTTTTTGGGTGTTGTATGCTCGACTTGTTTTGATTCGGTATTAACCCTTTGGCGACAATGGCACCCACCGGTGGGTGCCACTATGACCGTCGCGTGGGACAATGGCACCCAATGGTGGGTGCCACCCTAAAATTTTCTTCTTTACCCATTTAAAACATTTTCAACATATCAGTAATTATGCTCCGTACGCCTATGTTTAGCATATTTTGCAGAAACCAGATTGGTCCCCCGGCAACCGCCGGAACCTCCCTTCCCTGCGTAAGCTTTGCCCTTCCTCCTCCTCTCCTTATCCTCCCCTCCTCCCTCCACTGCTCTCCAGCTGCCACTGCAGCACCTTGTGGAATGACCGAAAGTGTGCTAAGTAGTGTTTATATAGCCGTTGGGTGTTATCACAATCATGCCATTGCAAAACATTGATAGAGCAAGCTCCTGCGAGCTACCCGATTTGTTAGCGGCTTATTTATTCCACCAGTTTAGCTCCGCCCGCTACCGCGCGCATTGATAGAACTGACAATCGATGAAGCTTTAGGTTTCACCGCTAAATTATAGCTGCTTCGTTAAATGTATTACTGTCCGTTGCATAGGCTGGCTGTATCTCACTGTTTGATAAGCGCAGCTCGCGATGATGTAAACAACCACTATGCGTCGAGTATCGAGGTAATTTAGCAGGCTACGAATATCTCAAACGGACATGCAGTATTCCATTATCAAATATTATCATCCAGCTCATTCATTCCTCCCAAGAACTATTTAGAGAGGTCGGAGCCCGGCAAAAGGTGTTTGAGTTTACAATTACAACGCTGATGAATGATATTGAAATGAAACGCATTATCTACAATCTGCTCTCTATTTTCTATTTCAAGTGCTCTCTACGTTCGTACATATCGTTACTATCAGTCCTCATCAGTCGTTATCACTTTTTGACCCCCACCAAATATGTTTGCGTCCCACCCCCTATATCATGTCCCAAAATCAGCTCCTGACGACTGCTGCGAAGCACACCATGAATTTCGTGAAATTTGTATTCAGGCGCCTGTATCTACTCTTATCAGTCGTAATCACTTTGTGACCCCCACAAATATGTTCCCGTCCCACCCCTAATCATATCCTGAAACCACTCCTGACACCTACCGAGCTTATGAATTTCCGGTCACACACACACACACACACACACACACACACACACACACACACACACACACACACACACACACACACACACACACACACACACACACACACACACACACACACACACACACACACACACACACACACACACACACACACACACACACACACACACCACACACACACACACACACACACACACACACACACACACACACACACACACACACACACACACCACACACACACACACACACACACCACACACACACCACACACAACACACACACACACACACACACACACACACACCACACACACACACACACACACACACACACACACACACACACACACACACACACACACACACACACACACACACACACACACACACACACACACACACACACACACACACCACACACACACACACACCACACACACACACACACACACACACACCACACACACACAACACACACACACACACACACCACACACACACACACACACACACACACACACACACACACCAAACACTTAGTATATCACCTATTACACGGGCAACCCCGGCCGGCAACTCACACACACACACACATAACCCGACGATTCCTTTGCCGATTGTCGGACCTCTCGGCCCTTTTTCTTCGCAGGGATGGCACGAGCGTTGACGGCCGCGTATTCACGTCAGCACAGATCAATCTCCTACACCAGGATCCTTCTATGATCGAACGCAGATCTCTCTGCTCACTACCATCACTGCTTCCTGAGGCATATTGACGTCCATCTGTCACCTGCGTCGTCTAGGCTCAATCGGGCGCTCCAGACACGTATAATGTATGCTATCACGAAGTTATTACGCTCCTACCGTAAGAGCTTCAGCCTGAAGCTCTTACGCAATTTCGTGAATCGATTTAATGTTGGATAGTTTTCTAGAGGCATTAGCTACCACTGTGCAAATCCCCTCGAAACTAGCTTTCCAGTAAGGGTCGTTATGGTACACGATCCTTCGAAGACCCCATTGAGCTCGACCAGTGCACCATGTTTCCAGGGCAAATTCTTCTGATGCCGTCCACGTAGGTGGCCACATGAAGATTTTCTTATAGAATGGAATGCGCTCTTCAATAATAAGTTGGGAACCATTCGGTCTGAATTGAGCAAAGTGTGCTTAAATCCATCTGAAGTGGAGACAAAATGTCTTTTTTTTGGCCCCCCCTGTATATAGTAGGATCCTATCAAATCCAATCAATCACTTCATTTTCATTTTGCGGACGCACACACAAACATACAGAGCTACAAACTGACACATAAAGTCAGCGCTTTATAAAATAGAAGGATATTTGATACTAGTTAATTTATATCAGGTTTTAGGATATGGCACTTCGCTCGGCTATGCATTAACTAGTGTTTTACGTCTTTTCATAGTCTTAGGAGAGAAGGGAGGAGTTTAAAACTTATATCAAAAAGTATACTATATGACAATTATTGAACTTCTAGAGTTTTCAAACACCATCCCTTTGAAATCCGAGATTTCTTTCCAAACTTCCACTTCTAATTCCAACAATACATGATCATAAAGCTTAAGACTGCAGTCATATTTTGTTTATTGTCATAGTCAAAATTTTGATAGAAAACTGCTTTTAGGGACAATTTTGCCCCATTTTGTGCGAGAGTTGGGCGCGCCAAAAAGAGGCGTGGTCCCACGAGCACGCTACGTGCAAATCCGCATTGTCGTCAAAGGATTAACTGACGTTTCTGTGTAATATTTATTTATTTATTTATTTATTTATTTATTAAAACTGCACTTTTTGGTGCGCCCAACAAAGCCAAAACTCGTGTTAGTCGAACATAACATAAACGAAGGAACAAAACAAAACACATTAGGCAGTTATTTAAATGAAACCAAGTACCAAGTACCAAACTGCTACTGCCGGCAGACAACATACCCCTAACTAGACGGCTAAAGCTGAGGACAACGAGTCGTCATTATGAAGAAGCCAGAGTTCCATGCCAGTTGATCAAAACGCAAGCAACCATCCGGCTAACGGACAAAAACGCAAGACACCAAGAACGCAACGCACCATCAGTCACCCGTGTATACCTGAAGTGTTGAGAAGACTGCATCAAGTGCATAGGCCTCTCAACGAAACTGTTTAAGTGCGTAGTACAGTAAGGTGCAAAGTCAGCCTAGGCAACGCAACCGACCGTAGTCGTTCCCGGGCGGGCCAAAATAGGTGCCTCTTTGATCTAAATACGAACCCAGGGCGTAAGACCTAGGCCCAAGTATTCAACCAGAATACTTGTTGACCTGCACCGACTTGTGGACATAAAATTATATTCAATTTCAGGTAAGCCTAGGTGACTGGATGGAAAAAAGCACAGACAAAAAAGTCTCTTAAAATTGAATCTTTGAGACTAGTGCGAAAATAATAGCCCAGATACGACTCGAAGTTATGCGCTGCAGCCGTGAGATAGGGGAAACGTCGTCTAAGGCAAATAGACATGAAACAAACGGTATTGTTAGTATATGAGAAACACTCAGCATATCCTGATAGGAGAAGACACAAAAAAAACGTCGGCTGCCCTCTATGGAAGAAAAAGTGCGAAGTGTGCTGCTGGCCTGAAAAAAGAAAAAAGAAGAAACCATGGAAAGGTATTGGATGCGGGAGCTGAAGATTCTGTCAGGCAAAATCTTCAACACCTAGAACTTCGAATAAATCTAACTTCTTTAACCTACTTTTGAAAACTCGGCTATTCTCAGAACATAACACCTCCCTGGGAAGACGTCGAAACCATCTGGCTATACGGTAGAGAAGAAAGTTGAACAGCTGATTTGAACTTCTGTTATGAAAACTTACATAGTCCAAACTAAAACCGTTCCCCCTCTCACTGCTTGGTCTAAAGACCCAGTACTTGCTGGGGAGCATTTTCAATTCTCTACGAAAAATTCGGAAACCAAATACAAGATCCGAAAGAATCCTTCTGTACCGTAGTGTTGTTAGACCCAATCGTTCTAATCGCTCGCCATGGCTGGGGAGAACACGCTCGCGTGAGCTCTTATTGACCCGGAGGAAAACCAGTCTTGTGAACGTGTTTTGTACTCTTTCGAGCTTAAGAATGTCCTTTTTAAGAGTCGGGTTCCAAACTTGGGAACAATATTCCAAATAAGGCATAACATAAGCTCGATATAGACGAGTAAGTATATCTGGTACATCACTATGTGTATTCCGAAAGATGGTAAAGAGGGAACTGTAAGCTTTACTGATCACATTCTCGATATGAGTGGAAAACTTCAAGCGGCCATCAATTAAAACACCCAAGTCTTTAACACTATCACATTTCTTCAGCATAACACCATTGACATAGTAATCTCGAGCTACTCCGTCACCAATGTGGAGTACAAAACATTTACTCAAGTTGACCATTAAGTCAAAATTCCTAGCCCACTCATCAAGCTTCTCGATAGATTGTTCAAGAGCTCTAGAGACCTCGTCACGATTGTTTTCGTTGTAGCAACCATATATCTTCACATCATCCGCGTAAACCTGCACTCTAATATTTAGTGAGGTTTTGAGAAGCTGTGGTAGCTCAATTGTATATAAAAGAAACAAAAGTGGAGATAGAGCACCACCCTGGGGCACACCACTCGTGCAATGATGTCTCTTGGAGTAACCACAACCTACTCTGACAGTCATATATCGATCACACAAATACGATTCAATCCATTTTATTAGACGACCACCAATTCCTAATCTTTTGAGAGTCAGTAGCAGTTTTTGATGATTGACTTTATCAAATGCCTTCGACAAGTCAACATAAACAACATCGACAGATTCACCGCGATCCAAGGCGAGTTTCCAATCAAACAAGCTATCAACCAGATTGGTGGTGGTACTAGCTCCTGGAAGAAAGCCGTGTTGCTCTGGTGGGATAAGATTGAACTTACTACACCAGGTCAACATTTTCTCTCTTATCAACTTTTCCATCACTTTAACTGGAGTGGGTGTAATACTTATTGGTCGGAATTCAGATACGGACTGCGCCTTTGAAATTTTGGGGATAGCCGTAATCAGCGCTTCTTTCCAGATCTGAGGAACCTCGCTCAACATAAAAGAAACGTTGAAGATGTGTGCCAGAGGCTTAGATAGCGAAGAAGCGCATTTTTTGAAGACAATAGGGGGTATCCCATCGTAAGGTTCTGTTGTAGAAGGTTTGAGACGTCTGAGTAGTTTGCAAATGTCAGAAGGGTAAAAGTAGAAATTATCACAAAGTCGCTGGGCGGGTGAATCGCTAGCAACACCAGCCAATGGTTCATTAGATGAACCTTCTCCAGAGGAACCTTGTTTCGAAAAAACACTCGCGAAAAACTCGCCTAAGGCGATAGCCTTGCTGGCTTCTGAATGACATGCTATTCCATTTTGGTCAACAATTAGGGGTAAGCGGGGACAACATTTCATTTTCTTATTTATGTAAGCGAAAAGATGCTTTGAAGAAGATAGTGATGCCAAACGCCGTTCGCGATGAGCCCAAAACTTTTTGAGATGATAATTAATGTCGCAACATACTTTCTTATATAGACTGTCATTCATTGGATTGGAGGAGTTTAGAAATATTCGCTCTTTTTGCAAAAGCAGATTACGGATCTGTGTGGGAAATCTTAAGAAGGGGGCCTGAGGAGTCTTCATAGGAACATGTAAAGATAGCTTCTCGTATACAATTGAGCAAAATCTGCCATACAAGTCGGATGCCGAAACATAGCCATCAAATTCCCTTAGCCACTTGACTTTATTAAAACTTGTGTTAAGAGAAGTGTAGTCAACATTTAGGAAATCCGGTTTGGGTACCAGCTCAGGACCGCATGAAATGACAGAATCAACAACAAAATGAAGTGTTGTGTGGTCAGATGTACTAATAGGGGGGAGGCTGTGAACGTTCCGCACAATGGGAGATGACGTTAAGATGAGATCCAGAGTGTTACCCATATGCGTAGGATGGTTCACTAGTTGACTCAAGCCAGAATGCGAGAAAAACCTTAGGAAATTTCCCGAGGAAGCATCTAAGGGGGTGGGGCCATTCCAGTCGACCCTGAGATTAAAATCTCCGAGAATAATGGTATCTTGCCTAGAGGAAGCTAGGGAGGTGAGCAAATCAATTAAGTCGTCATCATCTTTTTTGATAGAATTGGGTGGGCGATATACTACAACAAATCTGATGCAGGACAGCTTCGTGGGGCAAATCAGATCAACGCAGAGTACATCACAATTAAAATCGTAATCATGAGGAATAACTTGCAGTAAGAAAGTACTCTTGAAAATACAGCAGACGCCACCGCCCTTACGTCTGGTCCTATCACACCGGTACACACTATATGGTAAATGACTTAAAGCCACGTCTCGGTCACAAAAACTAGGTCTGGTTTCTTTTCAATGAGGAACAGCTGCAGGTGATGCAATTTGTTAGTCAGACTGCGAGAGTTAAATAGAAAACAGGAAAGAGGACATGCCTGACCTCGCGGATCTACGCGTTTCCCTGATTCCTGGTGGGTAATTCAGAGACATGTTTAAGTTGACCTCTGAAAACGACCCACTCCTTTGTTTTTTTGCCCATATTCCTTTCATGAGCGATCTGCCTGAGCTCGTAATCCTGCTTTCTCTCCTCCCTAGTCATGCTTCGCCGCACAAAAATATCGGAAAAGCCGACTAGACGGAGATTCCTAGCGTTCCCCAACGCTCTGCGCCAATGAGCCACTGTTGGTAGCACAACCTTTACTAACCGTGGTCTACCGGGCTCAACCTTGCCCATGCGGAAGATCTCGCAGGGCTTACACTCAACGTCAAGAGCATCTAGTAGCTCTGAAACGTTATGCTCCAGTTGAGCCTGACGTTTGGAAGGAGGGAGATCTCCTTCACTCTCCTTAATACCGGCGAAAACGATGCTGCGCGATCTCTTTTCCTCGGCTAGAGAGGCAGAGATATCTTTTGGGATTTTCTCAGAAAGCACTGCAAGCATTTCTGAGATCACCGGGTCTTTGTTGATCTCACTAATGCTGGAAATGAGATCATGCACAGACATTTGACTATAGTTCATCTTCCCACTTGCATCTGAAGCGCAAATAACGGGTTGTGACGCTGAAGAAGTAGACTGAGATTCAGATCCATAAGTTTTGCTGCGAGTGACTACTGCCATTATGAGTGCTAACTATATGCCCTTCAAATGATCTTTGATAGACACTTTTTTGGACTTTGAACCCGACGCGCTCTTAAATTGATCGGATCGATTCCCGCAATGAAAATCACAAATAGCAAAGCTTCAAAAAAGGATCGCCAAGTCGAGGGTGACACAACTAGGACGCAGAATGTAGAGGTCCAACTAAAAGACTCGTAGGGGAAGAAAACTATAAGCAGCGATGCAAAAAATAGTGAAAAAAAACGTGATAATCACAACAGCGAAAAACACGACCGCCCGCCAACGGTGCACGACGCAGACCAGCATGACTCGTCCGCGTCGCAAATTGCTTTATTGTATTCTCGCTTGAAGTTCGAGAATGTACAGATATCCAAAGAAAGAGGATCGCAGGACCTGCAAAAATTGCCTATTGTCAGCGCTTCCTTGTAAAGGTTTGTTATTTAATGCTTTCTTTCTGGACATTCCAGGAATTTGTTCTTGCCGCCACTAAGGGAAGCACGTTTACTGGGGCAATGGCAAACATTTCGCATATGTCTAGCGCTGCTGGAACAATCAAAGTCATTTGGAATTGTAAATCACATTATTAGACTAGGATCCTACATAGTTTCATTTATTTTCCTGAATTCGGTGGTTGCTGGGTATTTACTCGAAACTATTGCTTGGGATACCTAGTCCGGAAGTGCGTTTACAATTCCGAAGTGAGAGGCTTGTGATGCAGACACATATCGCTCATGGTACCGTAATGGACAGCACCTTTAAGTACGTCACTGCTTATCTATAGCTGCAGATGTTTGAACAAGATTTAAGTGCTTTGCAATTCTACTAAAGTTGGAAAGCTGGATTTTTGTTCCTTGGAAATTACATTCTTAGAGTCCCAGTGATGTTGTCTTCGGCAGGCGTATCACGAAGCGGAGTCATCCGAAAAGCACCTGGGTAATTACGACTCTACTTCCGTGAAATGAAGAGACTTCGTAAAAACAAAGTAGCGATTGAGTCATTAGTTTTCGCTTCCTTGCCGGATGCTTTACCACGTGTTGCTGGTAAGGTCTTTTGGCAGAGTTATTTTCTCTCCTGTTTATCTGTCGTGTATAGTGGTTAAGAGAGAGACCACACATTGGAATTGTGAGATCTGCTTTCATATATCTGCATATAATTTTGAAGGCATGCTGGGATAAAATTGATGCGTTTGCATCGCTCTCCCTGTAGAGTAGATTAAAATGTAACGTAATGAAAGGGAAAAACCTCGATAGGGGACCTCTGGGGGGATAGATTGTGTTGTATTGAAGCAAGTGATATTGGGTCTCTTGAGTGGGGCATATGGTGAATCTTTGCCATTAGGCTCTCTTGTTAAGTATGACTGAAGGCATATGCTCTGCCGCTTGCGTTCCTCTATTTCTCTTCGCCAGGCTCCCCCTTTTCCAGGGATTACGTTCTCGCTCCGTGGGAATGATTAAGGGTGTGGTTTGAACGGATGCGTGTCAAAGGAGATGAAGCTTTCGAGACTGGGATTAGAGAGTACCGAAGACAGTCTTACAGTTCCATGGCCACTGTCTCCTGTGTCAGTTGAAGAAGAGACAAGTGGAATTGATTCGCACTAATCAGTATCGATACGAATTTAACTAACAGTTACGATGGAGAAATCTTTTATAGGCATCATACGTTTTTCACGGACAGATCGCATGCATTGGGTAAGACAGCAGTGCTGTACAGCCGAGAGATACTGTCTCAGTGCAGGTATCGACAGCAGCTATCTCGCACAAAATTCCAGATCAAGAGCTGAGGACAAGAAACGCCGGTGATCATCATTATTAAACGATGACGACCCTACATATTGTGCGCAGCTCCGTGATGACGTCGTAGCGTTGACTAAGGCCACGACCATTTTTGCTGGGCGATGCTTTCGTCACATACCTACTATTCTTGGATTGTTGTACTGCGGCGCAGAGGAAAATGATGAGCAAGCATCCTCTAAATAATTCTGGAGGCGCAGCTTACCTATAGCCTCATTGAAAGACATGCAGATTTAGAGATGCCGATGCGCACATGCTACATCCTAGAGAAAACAAACAGTCCGATGTTCGTACATTGGGAATCCAAAGACACGTGCGTTAGCGCATTCAAAGGCGTTTATCGAGTCAAAATTGATTTAGTACAGGCGACAAAATTATTTCGTTTGAATGCGATGTGGCCTATACAATGACTTGCGGGGGCCAGCCGATGTACAAGTCAGTGTTTTTATCCTCCCAGACAAGTCTGGTACCAATTAACCGACCCCGGAGGGATGGAAGGCTTGGTTGGCCCGGGCGACTCACGACCCAGGATTTGATCCCCGGACCGCTCGCGTGGTAAGCGTGCCACTTGCCACTACACCACTGCCCTGCAAACGGTCACGCTTTGGAAAAATCATGGTCTTCAAGTAAAGACCGCGTTGGTTTGATCGCAATGCTAAAATTTCTAATTCCTACTCCGTGCAAATAGAACTCTTCAACTTTCGAGGAAACTTTATTGTATTCGGTCTAAAGCTAGTCTTGTAGATTTCAGACCTAAACTTCTGAGACTCTCAAAATTGAGAAACTTATGTATGTCTGAATAGTATTACTCCACGCGCCCTTCATTCTTGTCAAAAAACCTTATGCGTTTACGAGCAACGACCCACTCTAGGCCAGTTTATACTTAGCGATTCCATAGAATCGCAGCCATTAGCGACGCAACAGGTTCGAATGACGCACCAGCGACGCGAAGATGTGGAAAAGTGGCGAGAGTCCTATGCATGCCGACTCCCCGCTTTCCCATGCTCTTATGTAGTACTCGTGAGCGTGGGCTGGCGAGAGAAGGTGCGAACGACAGGGACTCTCGTTACTTTTTCACACCGGGGTTCCTGCATTGTTCGACTGCTAGCATATCGCTCGTGCCCCGCTTCACTGGAATCGCAATGTTTGATACCGAGTTTGTGTTGCACTGGATGCACCGTAGCATCGCAGACTCCACGTGACTCTGTTTGTAATTATAACGAGTGAGGTTGCATCGAGACTCCTCTGCGAGAGAGGGTGTTTAAATTTCATTTTTATAACATTTTATTCTATTTGTGACTTCAAAGTCCACAATGTGTTGCTTTGATAGAACTAGCTAGCAGTTGTCCGTAAAAGGAGCTCCCGTGTTGGCTCATTCCCATGTATAAAGTTTACAATTATTACACAAAGGGATTTCCACATTTCTTCCTTGCATTTCTCATTCAGATATTCTACCTAAATTACATGATGATAAAGAAGAATTCAGTTCTATTTCCTTCGAAAGGATCAGGGGAACAAGAACGCTGACCATACTCTCCGCAAGTGTAAGATCATCATGCAGTCATAAATAATGTTAACAACTGAATACAAATATAGATTTGGAACACGATATCGTAATTGCATTACACTTACTTACGCTTACAAGGGAGCAAAACATGGAAGCATAAGACTAATCAGTGGTGTTCTCTTTGCCTACAGGGTGGCGAAAAATTACGTGCGCGCGACATTTCGCTTCGTTTTAAACATTGTATGAGGAATTTATGTGTGCTTTTTCTTCTCAAATTGTTTGTCTATTGCTAATTATTGGTTTGCAGGAGAAAAATTTGTTTTCCAAGTTCTGACAAAGACCTGCTCAAGTTGGAACGCGATTGCGCGGCAAGCAAACAGCTGGACTGAGAGCTCAACAATTCCTTCAAGGCTCACAGTTCCTCTAAGAGCCGTCCAGAAACCTGGAAAACAATAGAAAGAGGAAGAGCAGGTTCCACCTAGACCAGTAAGGGAATGAGGGCGGAGTAACAGCACCTGATTGGTGCAGGGAATTATTAAGAAGAGGAATGATCAAAAGCTGACCTGAGCTTGAATAAGGGTTCCGAACAGTACGAAAATTCCCGAGAACCTGGTCAAAATGATAGCAAAAATAAAGCGCGGAATGGACTCTATCAAAAATCCAAAGGGCAGTTTTCCACCGTTCCAAGCAAAGCAAGATCGGAAGGAAAAATGTAAGAAGTTGCGGATTTTTTTTCAAGGTGCGGCGGTTCCAAGAGGCCCTGTGGTTTCACAAATGAAAGTTCACCGTTTAAGTGCCTCAAAACTCTCGGAATCACTCCTAATCTTTTGTCCCAGCTCTCAGTAACATCCGTAAATGGAAAGTACCCGTAAGAATTTCGTCCCTTAAAAATTTGATGATTTGAGGCTGGATCAGTGCTGGGCAAGCCTTCACAGGTTTTTATCGATAAAAGTGTTGGAAATCAATGGGAAGGTCTATCAAGAAAAGGTCCTCCAGAAAGCTGCGATTCCCTGAAAGCAGAATTAAAACAATTCTGTCATTTTACAGGAGTTCGCTTGGGCCCATGGGCCAATATAACGATTCACTTCTTCGAGACCAGTATCGGCTGTTTTGTGGCGAAGGATTCGTGGTCTTCTACAGTCCGAATTCGGATCAGTTAGACTTCTCTGTTTGGGGTTTTATTGAAGAACTACTAAAGAATCGAAATGCAAAAAGTTTGGTGATTTTGAAAAGAACTGCTAAATTCGGAATGAATAATGCGTGAACACCTCCGCCGCACCATCGACTCGCTGAAGAAACAAATTGAGGCCTGTATCAAAACTGATGGCAGCTACTTCAAAACTTTTTGCACTTATAAAATGTCATGATTTGAGGTTTCATGAAATTAATTACTTTCAAATTTTCGAGGACAAGGAATAAAGTTCGGACGTGTTTTTTGGCGCACGTAATTTTTCGCCACCCTGTATTTATAACTTTGATTCCATTCCGCAGGAAATCGTCGGATTTAGTATAAAAAATATTGAGCCCAATTCCGAATTCCTCGTTATTCTCAACTTGTACGCTATAAATATGGTTCAAAATTGAACGATAAGAGTAGGGTCGTGGGAATGAGGGATCTACCACCATTCTTACAAGGGAGGTCTTTCAGGACATTTAGCGCTTCTTTCGAATTGGTTTTTGGTTTTCTGCATGTTGTAGGGGCTCATGCGAGGAACACAGAACCATGATCCATTTTTCCTGAACGCCTCCAGGAATGTCAAAAGTGGTGAAGAAATGGTCCAGAGTTCGATCCCCGGTGATGACTAATTTTTGCAATATAGTTTGGCGCCCCCAGATTGCCGCCAAATGGCGCCATCGTCGAGAATAGATGTCATTGTCGTGTTTTGCGGCAATTTGGAGGCGCCAACATAAATTGCAAAAATTTGTCATCACGGAGGATCGAACTTTGGACCATTTCTTCCCCGCTGTTTTGACATTCCTGGGGCGTTCAGGAAAAATGGACCATGGTTCTGTGTTCCTCACATGACTTTCTCTTAC
>MU883126.1:0-11982 GCA_036418205.1 Ostertagia ostertagi
CGCACGGCCAAGCGTCACTGCTAGTTCACTGGTGTGGGCGTTTGGAGATTCGTCCACGATGAATTGCACCTACAGGTCAACCTGACCTTGGCACATCTCTGAGAGAGCCATCGAATAGGGGTGTGGGCACCTGCCGATCAACCTAATGTCCTTAGTGAACAGCGTAAAGTTGAACCTGAAGCTGTTTCTTCTTGTCAGGTTCAAGCGAATCTGGTGGGATCTCCGTCTGGCAAACCGGGCAGGTTGTAGGTCTATAATCAATGATTACGAATATTACAAATATTTATGGAAAAACTCTAGTAGGCAGCAGTACCGCACCCGTTTTCGGATAGATTGATGCATTCTTTACAGAAGGAATGTCCACACTGAGTGATTACTGGTGCTCGTAAAGCCTGAAAAATGTCACGTTTTTTGAAAACCATAAGTCCAAAAATTATTTTTCTGAAAAGAAAAACAGTGTTTTTGGAAACGTGAGGATATTGAGCAAACCGTATGTGGGGAGGGGGGGGGGGCGAAAAAAGAGTCGCTCGCCTATGGCGGACATCATCAAACTTCTCGTCGCGCAGAGTGTCGCTGGAGGGTTCGCAGCAAAATACTCCCTAGATGCCCCTGCATAATCAGAACCAGCTCTCCTTCACTGCCACATTGTCTCCAGAATATGACGTCATCTGCCATCACCATTGAACTCAAAGGGGCCTACCGTTGTCGCTCCTTCCTAAAGCTGCTACATAATTCCAATCGCTTATGTGATGGATAGCTTTCTAGATACCCGTGAGTGTGCATCACCCCTTCCGACCAGTTTTTCGGAGAATCTCGTAATGGCCCTCTATCCGTTTGGAACCTCGTCGAGCTCGAACTGTGCGCCAGGTTCTCGTTGGAAAATTCTCTGATGGCTATTATGAGCTGTTTTGTAGATTAGAATGTGATCTTTAATATTTGTTTAGTTGGTGCATTCGGTTTGAGTTTAGCAAACTGTAGTTAATCCGTTTTAGACATGGAAGGAGAAGGACCCGTCTTGCCTCCCCCTAATGTAGATATGATTGTAAGGGCACTGAAAATTACCCAGGGAAAATGCAGGGATCGGCATGGGGGTTACCCAAAAATATTCTACAACTCTTTATTGAAGAAAGTCTGTGAAACGTACAAGGCGTTCAATTTTGTGTTGCTGACCTTGCTAGTGTAAGGCAAAAGAAACCAGCGAAACGCAGTGTTCGTGGAAAATCTTCCTAGCCAAACATTAGAAAGGTTGGGATTCTGACCAGGGTCGGTCCTATCGTTGGTACTTTTGCAAAATTTTTACGACCCCCCTCCTTCACGAGAAGTTTCATACGACCCCCTCTTCACAACCACTTTTTCCCTCAAAAAACACAGCTGGGTATATAACTACCATGAAACCGCAAAATTTCCCTATATTTCCCTTCATTTTCCCCCATTTTCCCCCTTTTTCACCTATATTACGCTGAAACGGCAAATTTTCTCCCGCGCTCTCACCTCATCACATGTAATTTCACGCTACCGAAACAAGTACGACCCCCCCCCACCACCCCACGTTGCTACTTGTAATGGGAGATTACCCGTAGGAACCAAATTCCATTACGAGGTTGTAGAACTTATGATACACTTACTCGGCACTTACAAGGGCGGTCTTTCAGGGTGTAGCGCGTTTTTCCGTAAAGGTTTCTTGCATGGTATGGGGGCTCTTATGTGGGCTACAAAACTGAGGTGCGTTTCCGTTACTCATCAGCTTCATCAAAAAAAGTGAAAACTACGGACATCCATCTATTATTGGGCTTTGCTGGATGTTCATCCCGAGGAATCGCAAAAAGTTCTATTTTCAATACTCTATTTCAAAAAATTACAAAGCAATAATGGCTTAAAGTAGAATCAAAATGCACAGAGAAAACATTTTTTGAATGATCGAATAAAAACACGTTGTTATGACGGAAGAAAAACCCACCTGTTCACACAAGGGGCATGTGCAATCCTGTGGAAGGCCACCTTTGAAAATAATTTCATATGACATTCTGATGAAAACGCTTCTGCTCTCAGTAGTTTCAGCAGGTTACCTGATAGTTCTTTGCGTTAATCCCATCATTTCTGACTTTCAAATCGTTTTCGGGTATAACTCCAACTACTGATGTGAGTAGTGAGGGCTACGTAGTGTAGAAGTGAGCATAAAAGCACTAACAATTCATCGTAGAAGAAATACATGGCAAAATTTCAAACTAAGTGGAATCACTTACAGAGACCCCTGAATTTCATTAATAAGTCCACTTTTATTTTTGCAAGAGAGGCACGCTTTTTGGTTTGCCTCACATTCTCGCTCTATAATGATTTCTAGCAAGTTATCCTTCTATTATATAAAGCGCTAACTTTGTGTGTCGGTTTGTGTATCTGTATGTGTGTATGTATGTGTGTCCGTCCGCAAAATGAAGTGAGTGAGAAGGAAGCTCATGGGATAAACAAACCGCTAACAAATCGGGTAGCTTACAGGATTTGAGATATCAATGTTTTGTAGCAGGATAGTTGTGATAACACTCTTAGGGCTATATAAACACCTGCTTAGCACACTTCCGTTCATTCCACATGGTGCTGCAGTGGCAGCTGGAGGGCAGTGGAGAGAGGAAGGGAGGATGAGGAAGGGAAGCGAAAAATCTACCGTCATATCATGATTGTGTCCCTTCTACTGTTAAACAGTGTTGCATACGCGTCACTTCCACGAGGTGTTGGTGTCACAGGAGGAAGGGACCATAGCGGAGGATAGAAAGCTTGCGCAGGAAAGGAAGGTCCCGGCGGTTGACGGGGGACTAATCTGGTTATTTAAAAAAACAAGGAAATGCAAATGACAAAACAGCATTCGAATTTTGCAGTTTGATCGCGCTTGCTTCTCTTAGCGTCCTGCTTGGCGTCCGTCGTTCAGTTCCCCTTTGTGCTGTCTTCTGCAGAAACTGGCTTCTAAGCGCTGTCTTCTTGCAGAAACTGGCTTCTAAGCGGTACCCCACCACGTTGTGGAGTAACTACTAGTGTTCTATTAGGTCGGTCCATATTTTTTGAGAACCTTTGGTGTTTTTCGACTTAATTACTTATCTTATTTCTCTGATGTATTTATTCAGCACAGTATACATCACCATTATTACCAACATATCATCAATGCGAGAGGTAGGTGTTCAACGTCTCCTCTTGTAGAATTCCATAGAGTTCTGATCGAAGAAAAATTGGATGTCGATTTTGACATTATGGTGATTCAAGTGAGATTTCTTTTCCAGAAAGTGATTCAGAGTGGAGAGCGGATAGTCATTCGTTGGCACAAGGTCAGTGCTACAAGGTGGAGCTAAAAGAACTGACCGCCCGAGAGTCTCCAATTTTTTATGAATTTTCTTAGCAAGGTGTACTCAAACGATCTCAGAAAACAATGGATTTTGTCCTTCTTGTTGCCATCAAGCTGTCAACGATTATCTTCATCACTGACACTGGTATTAGTTGGTGCCGGTCCCAGCGCAAAGCCCTCTCGTATTCCGCCAACGACTCAGGAAGTTAGAATTCAGAGGGAGTTGGGTTTTTGCTGTCAGAACTCCCGAATCGTTTAAGCTAAGCTACTGCGGCTTGTGGATTTGTTAGCACACTGCACCCAGTCCACATCACCGATGAGTATGATGGATGGTCATTCGAAGGAACTATGGGAAACCAATAGGAACATGATGATGTCAGATCGGGTTTAGAGCTGATTCGGGCTCAGAGCATGTGAGAGACAAACTCCATATATTCAAACCTTAGCGACTTTATCGAGATGTCTCAGTACACTCACCTTGTAACACCAAAAGCGCTCTAACAAATAGCGCTCACTTTGTTCAGATTCCTTTTCAATGGATAGGGCATCGAGATTGCCAGTCACGGGGTGGTTGGAGTGTGGATCATCTTCGAATAAAAGGAGGGAACCCTGAGTAGAGGTAACCACCAGAGCACCGTGGATTGAGAGAGCGTGCCCTCAGCTATCTTCTGGTTAATCCTCCATATAGCTTGGCGCGTGGAAGATCCTAATCTGAAGTCATGAAGAAAGAGGCTCAGAAGTAGGTTCAAAGAAATTGGAATCTAGCTAAAGAAAGTAACAAGCAAACGAGGTGGCTAGCCTGTCGGATAGGCGAGCTTGTGTGCTAGGTTGCAGGACATCTTGGAAAGCTTCAATACTTATCAAAAAATTTTTACACCAATACATGTAAAATTTCTCAAAAATTATGGACCGACCTAATACATGGGCGCTTTATATGGGTTTATATTGCGAGGGAGAGGGGGGGGGGGGGAGTTGTATAAAAACACAACTACAACGTTTTGTTAGGTTGAACTTCAAGATCGAATTGATTCTAAGCTCCTATTGAGAGCGACGATGGCCTCATCATTTTCCTTGCTGCACGAACATTTCGCAGAATAACATTAGCCAGTTTCAACCGGCATAGCACCAAACCGATGTAACAAATGACTGGTTCATGTGACCGAGTAGACTGTGGAGCAATCAGTGGGAGAAATGGTCTTATAGAGGCGTTTCTAGGCAGCCGCATTGGAAAACTGCCCAGTTTTTCTTCAAAAACATGTATGGTTGCTAATGGTGAGGGTTGCTAGCCAGACCAAAATCCAGAGTGCATCATTCTGAAGTGAATTGGGCCATAAATTTCCTACTACGTCAAGACTTCCGTTAAAGCTGGAATATATGACAAATCATTAATTTTCTATCGCTCTTCTTCTATCGCCCATCACTGCTACTTCAATTACAGAGTGAAGTAACTGTGATGGAGTTTGAAAGTTTGGCAGTTCTCTGGAACACCAGCACCTTCCAATTTCTCTATGGACATTTGGGTTGAAGGCGTCTTTTAAAGCTTCATGAATAGAGCGTCGTATTGCACACCTCCCCCCAACTCAAGGGCCTTAAGTGCACGCGAGCGCCTCTGCTGATTTTCAGAGACGGCAGTAGTTGCAGTGAGACTTCAACGAGCGTCAGAAGTATTAGGGTGGTAAAAAAGTCCTGAGCCGTTTGACACTTTTTTGTTCTTTACTTTTTTATTCCGCGTACAATGGAATCTACTCAACAATATAATCACCATTGTTACTCACTACAGAGTCCCACCTAATGGGCAGGTCAGCGACCCCCTTCTCCCAGAACTGAGCAGACTGAGAGTCAAAGAAATCGCTGACCGCTCTTTCAACGTCTTCAACTTTGGTGAATTTTTTCTTCGCTAGGAATGCCTTAAGGGGATGAAGTAAGTGATAATCAGAGAGGGCAATGTCAGGGGAATAGGGTGGATGGGGAACCGCGTCCCAGATCAGCTCTTCCAATTCTGCACGGGTCTCTTTAGCTATGTGGGGCCTGGCGTCATCGTGGAGTAGGTGGACAGAAGTTCGTCTCGGTCGTTTTTCTTGAACAGCGTCCGCTAGTTTCTGGAGCTGACTGGCGTAAATGCTGCCGGTAGCGGTATGTCTTTACGGGAGCATCTCATAATACAGCATTCCTCACGAATCCCAGAGGTAGCAAAGAAGACAGCTTTTGGGGTGAAGGTCCGATTTTGCTTGTGTCGGCAGGCCTTCTCCTCGAGGGAGCCACACGGCACTGTGCTTGTTAGAATCGTAGAGGACCCAACTCTCATCTCTCGTAATCATGCCTTCCAAAAACTCCTTTCGGTGCGGACAAAGAAGGAGAAACTGACAAATGGGTACCCCTGAACCGCGTGCTATCGGTCAAGACATGAGGAATCCATCGAGTCAGCACTTTCCTGTGGCGAGGGCGTGGAGGGGACCGAGGACTGTGGGATGGGTGCACCCGAGTCTTATCACAAGGCTGCGGGTGCTAACCTCCGGATCCTCTTCGACAGCGCCGAGAACGGTGGAGTCTTCCACTGTTTGGGGCTTCCCAACCTTGTCTTGTCTTTGGAAGCCGTGTCTCCTCCTTCGAAGCCTGCGAACCAGAGCTTGGCACTGATGATGGAAGTGGTGTCCCTTCCCAATGCGATGCTGATAATGTTGACGGTTTCCACTGCTCCTGTGCCGCAGCGCCATTCATTGAAGATGATCGCTCGAAAGTGCTCTTGTGGAATCGACATCATGATTAAAGTTAAAGAAGGCAACCCGGCAATATATACCTACTGCGGAGAAGTATGATCGACAGCGATAGTCTATCACGTAGCAGATTCTAGGTATCGATCAATAAGCGAAAGTTCTGGAGCTTTCAAAAAATCGGCTCAGGACTTTCTTACCATCCCAAGTAGAATACAAGCAATTCTTCTGAGAACAGAGATCTGGAAACCGAATCTTCATGTGTGAAACTTTGTGTGCTGTTTCCAGAGATCACAACTGATACATTCATACTGAGAAAGAATGCAACAATTTCCCGCGAAGGATTCCTTCGAGCCAATGAGAGAACGAGCCTTCACTTCTATTCCAGCAACATGCCCTTTCGACCCCAACATTCTACATTTGCTGTGTCTTCCTCCCACGTCGGCACATTTAATTGAGAACGTTCAGATGTTTCCTAATTATTTGGAGTGGGCGGAGTGACTTCCGCGAAATATCTAGGGGTAGCGCTCTTTAGGTCAGGAGGTAGTCAGTACTCCCGATGAATGGTGTGTGCGACGTAGTGTCAATGACGCAGTGCAGATATCGAATCCAGTAATTTTACATTTTAACCTTACGAGTTTAATTTCTCCGACACTACCCGACTTAAAGGAAGCCCGGGATAGAACTGGCGTATGAGAGCGCTTCTTAGTGATGACTAAGGTGCGGAATGAATCGAAAGTGGAAAGGAAAACAAGAAAAAGCATCGGAAACTGAAGGAAAGGAAAACAAGAAAAGCATCGGAAACGCCAAAATAATTGGCCTTAACCTGCAGTAATATCGATGTGGTACGATGGCGAGACAGGGCAATCAAAGAAACAGAAAAATACGCGAGAGAGCACGCTGATCTCTATATCAATCGCAGGTGGGTGGGGAGCGTTGCAAAGGGGGTCGATGGTTGCAGGCGTAAGGATTAGCGCCCTAATCGCGCAATTTGGGCAGCGAAGCTGGCATGATCTATGAAGATACAGACCCACAATTTTCCCTAGCGGCTATTGTCGTACTATCATGCTAATCCCGGTGTTTGCCTTTAACGAAATTTCTAAATGTGTGGCTCAGCCTCAGAGCAGCGTTGAACTTTCATTACTCACAATGTTCGAAATTTTTATGAGAACCGCCTGGATGAAAACGTTGGAGAACAGTTAGTAAATAATTTCCCCATTTGTGTTGTACTTAGTAGAAGAGCTACTCCAATCTTCAAAAATCGCCTCGCATAGCCTGCCCCAAGCGCGCTATATGACCCCGACCAAGTCTCCTACCCCTGTCCCGCTTCGTGCATGAAGCTTTGAAATAATTTAATTGATTCAGCCGACATTCTTGTTTTGTCGGACACCATCACATCGACAGTTCCATTGTACCATCAGCTTTACAAGTGAATTTTTTACTGGCGGTGAAATGTACATCTTTTAATACAATGTCATCAGATTTTGATACAATTCTGAGAAAAGTAATGAAAAGTGACATGTTTGAGATTATTGAGGTAATTAATAGAAGAGAGAGAAAGTTCACAAAACGCTCAGGAACAACGGAAAGAAATGTGCATTGATTACTGTGCGAACTCCTTTCCGAAAACTTTGTCCCGGACGTTCTCACAGAAAGTGACCAATTCTGGATACTGGTCACAGATCACGTCTTTGGCGTAACTCTCCACGGGAATATAGATAGTTGTAGCCAGTTGTGAGAATAATGTGCAGTCAGCCTGAAATTCATCGACCATTGCCAAATTAGAACTTCAAATAACATCCATTTGGAATAAAATCGGTGGTGGCCAATACCGCTGCCAATGCCACATTGACCATGTCATGGCAAATGCAAACACTTGAAGGGTGAAGGACGGCCATCAGATTCGTTTCTTAGCCTTCCAGTTTGTCGTACGCCGCGCGCGTCGGTGAAAAAGCGACATTGAGCGCATTCCTATCGTATGTGGTTCGTCCTTCCCTGACCTCTCTTTCTAGGAACACCTTGCCGGCTTCATTCACGTGTGACCTATTTCGCTAAAAAGGCCTCATACATACACCCTTCCAAATTTGCTCCGTTCAGTTTTTTTCATCCTCAGGCCATCGGTAAGGTTCTACTACAAACTGCAATCTACAATAAAGAAACAATATCAGATCGAATTCACGGAGTGAAAACAGGTCGATAATGGAGTTGTGGATGGCGAGTTCACTGCGAATGAAAAAAGCAGCAAGGAAAACGCCGATGAAGCCCTTAAACAAAGGCTCCCCCTGTTCCTCTTGCAATAAGGAAGGGCGGTCCGAACGAGTTCTGCAAACTTGCTTGTCTACAACCGTTATCACTGAAGACCTGCAACTGATTCCCGTTGTTAAGGAAGAAAAATATAGCTTCCAAACATTACAGTTATGAGGACACTCCAGAGCAGGTGGGAGTGTAAAATGAACCGGTTCAAGCAGGCGCATTTATCAATTCAGTCCCTGTAAGTCCCTAACTCGGCCAAACTCGCGATTTGGAGGCCTAGGAAGTGGGCAGAGCCAGGGTTGGGTGGAATTAAGGTGTTGGAAACATGTTCAAGTCACTTCTAGCGGCTTTTCATGGCGAATTTCTTGTCAAACTGTTGACACTATCTTAATTTTTTGATTAGAGCCTACGCCATCTCTTTTCACACATGCTATTTGAAAGTATGAATCTGGGCACTGATGCCCTTTAAAGGACGAATTTACGATGGAAAAGCAACCCATTCCAAATTGAGGTAGAGATGGTGAGTAGTACCAGAAAGAAAGCGAAACCACGAAAAACGGCCCAGAACCGGAGAAATGGGACCCCTTCCTTGTCCGTTGATTTGAGCATTGATGGGACTCTCATCGCTTTGCCCTCTTCAACCCTACGCTCTCTCAGCTATCTAATCACTCGCCACCTATTGTACTACGGCGAGTGATCAGACGATCGGTGGGCGGAGATCGCCGAACTCGCCAACTTTGAGCCATGCTAGATCTCAGAGGTCAAATCTTTCGATGCCGATTGCGTGTCTGTCCGCACCCTCAAGAGATTCACCGCTCTCCCCACTAGGCGATTTCTCCCTTCTTCGACCTTCGTTCTTTCCGTGCAATCCTCCTTTAAGCAGCGCTCAAGCGACCCGTCACATACATTGCATATTTCACTAGCAAATACCGATGACAAGAACAGTGTCTTAGTTTCTTGACTTCTTGTCATCACTATTTGTGGAGAAGGCGAAACTTTTTAGGGTGATATAACATATGTATTTTAGCAAGGGTCTGCACTGGGGTTATGTGCAGGGATCAACCGGTTTAATTGACCGATATTGGAGCGACGTTGGACCGATGTTCACCGCTCTCCGCCCCCCGCGAGCCGTCTGTGTCTCCGTGCGTACGTTCACTCTCGGCATTACTTTCGTCGTCGCGTTGGACTTTGTAACTTGGTTTATGCGTGAAGAGTGTGGAATGGTGGTATAATTAATCTACAAGACTTGAAATAATGCTTCAAATAGCAGAAGCTAAAAAATTCTTACCGAGCTGATTTCGTCACCGAAGAAGAATTTTTTGCCATCGAGTAGATCCCGATAAGTGTCCAAGTCCCTTCGTAAGAAGTCCTTGAAATCGTCGTTAGGGAACTTACCAATATTTGTAGCGATTCGCGCAGATACCTGAATTTATGTATTTCCCGATGAAATTCCCTTTTTCCAAAGACCACTGCTATATAAAAATCTAATTGTACTAAACTACACTATTCTCGGTAGTTACAGTTCTTACCGCTCGCTTGATCATAAACGAAGCCAGAGGAGCTATGATCGGGGTAAGCGCTTGAGGCAAGCCAAGACTGGGAACCATTGTCATGACGTAATCACTGCCTGGGCTTTCAATAATCTTGAACTTGAACAGCACCCTAAATGAAAGTCAAATATTCATTAGAATCTTTTCGAACTCTAACAATCTCAAGGAAAAGTAACTTTGTAAAGAAAATAGAGAAAGTAATAGAAATAAAACAGGAATAAAGAATAGAACTCACATTGCCGTGTGGTTCTCAACGGTCCTCTCGATAGTTCTTGCTAGAGCTTCATCTTTTGGTGATGGCAATGGCTAAACCAACACCTGATCATTTATGTTCCTAACATTTTTATGACTTTTTCATCACGTTTAAGCATTGAGGTATATCATTCCTTTCTAAATTGGTACGTTATAGCTATTCTGGGAATTTGTCTTCAGAAGTAAATTTGGCTAGACATTTATTTATTTACCAGATTAGTCCCCCGTCAACCGCCGGGACCTTCCTTTCCTGCGCAAGCTTTCTATCCTCCGCTATGGTCCCTTCCTCCTGTGACACCAACACCTCCTGGAAGTGACGCGTATGCAACACAATGGTGTTTCATACAGTAGAAGGGACACAATCATGATATGACGGTAGATTTTTCGCTTCCCTTCCTCATCCTCCCTTCCTCTCTCCACTGCCCTCCAGCTGCCACTGCAGCACCATGTGGAATGAACGGAAGTGTGCTAAGCAGGTGTTTATATAGCCCTAAGAGTGTTATCACAACTATCCTGCTACAAAACATTGATATCTCAAATCCTGTAAGCTACCCGATTTGTTAGCGGTTTGTTTATCCCATGAGCTTCCTTCTCACTCACTTCATTTTGCGGACGGACACACATACATACATACACACACATACAGACACACAAACCGACACACAAAGTTAGCGCTTTATAAAATAGAAGGATTTCTTACGCTCAAAGCGTGCCACCCGTTACGAAAAGTCTAGAAACTGTGCTGATAGAGAGCAAGTTTAGGGGGGAAATAAACAAAAAAAACGAAGAGAAAGGAATAACTACGAATTTGTTCGATGGTCGGTGCCAGCTCGTTTCGAGCAAGTGGACTTGTACATCGGGTTGCCTTCGCAAGTCTATGGGTCATATCGCTTCCAAATGGTACTATGATTATGAATGAATGGAAGTGGCGTCGCATCTCAAAGGGAGTAATAGAACGCCAAGTGTTCCTCCTTTGATCCATTATTTAGTTCTCTATTCAAATGTATGCCATGTGCGCCACAAGTGCAGTCCCCATGACGCTATTGCAAAAGCGAAGTCAAGGCCGAAAAAATAACATTATACTAAAGGAAATAACCAATCAATATATTTACCCTGCTTTCAAAGACAATAGTACGCAACAAAAAATGTTACGATCCCCAAGTCCAAATCAGCGACTCTGGTAGTGCCGAGAAAGGGTGGCCCTGTGAACTAGGAGGCAGCTCAGAGAGTGATAATTGAAAAAAGGAAGCAATGGAAAGTATCGGGAAGGACACCAAAGCTTATTTTTTTACTCCTCAAAAAATTGATCCTCACTTGGGTTACAGTGCTTCTAGGTGGGGTGGTGCTTATTAAGGTTGAAGCTAGATTAAGGTTTGAAACATATCGGATGTGATATTATTAGACCACCTGTTTCTGCGCAGTTATGATCAATGAAATGATTTATGGTTCTCTTCTAGTTTTTGACCTCGAGAGCTTTTTGCTGCTATAAGTGTTGAGTGTTTAGGCTTGTTTTATGTGTTCCGTGCAAATCAGCCATCATAAAAGCGGCCATCTAATGGGATGATGAATAGGCCTTCAAGAAATTCAGATGGATTCGGTTCAATAGCCTGACGTAACGACCATCTTGTCTTTCAGAAAGGCCAATAAAACGTCTCTATGACGCAAGACCAGTGGAACAAATTACCTGGAAACCCCGGAAACGCATTGCTCGAGGGACAAAAAGTTTGGCACTTGAGACTTCCCTTCATATGCGCCATGTATTCGTCTTTTATCAGAGATTGAAAAGATATTTGGATGGGTCAAGAAAAGAAATTCGCTGGGCTCTCCACTATTCTAGTCGCCCATATTCACTCTACTGGACGAGTATGACGCTTATTAAGCTTCAATA
>MU883127.1:0-14733 GCA_036418205.1 Ostertagia ostertagi
GTGAGCATGGTTCACGATTAATTCATGACTTTGTTTTGTGTCAGATCTTCTCATTTGTACCATCTGAAGGTTCAGAGATTTAGCTTAGGAAATTTCTATTTGGTCTTACCATTTCGTTCAAAGCATGCTAAGTAGCTTTTGAGAACATCAAAAAGAAAAAGTTCTCGTTAGTTCTGATGATATTGTTACTTCGTCGATAAAATAGCTGACATCCAAATACATAGCTTATGTGTTAGTTAGCTGAGTAGGTCATGTTGGTTTTCTTATCAGTTCTGATATTCACATGGAATTTCGGGAAGAATTGGCGCAATGGGCAAGATTTTTTTTCTCAAGTTGTGTCCAATAATAAGACCAGCGTCTTAACTGCCAGCGTTGCCTGGGTGTCGCATCCTGTTGACAGCGCATGGCCGGTTGCCTTGTCATGAAAATGTGCATACCTTTTTCATCATCCATTACTTCTCTTATGTTAATGGTGTGTCGTCATCTATGGTTTTTCTTAACCCTTTGTTCCCTTGATTTTTGTGGAGCATTCTTCCATGTTTACTGTTTTTTTTACTTTTTCTGCTACGTGCTATTTCTCGTAAATCTATCGCCAGAGAAAGCCGTGCATTCTCATCATTTTTATATCTTCCAGTCATGGACGGATGTGGTCAAATGCAACCGCGTATGGGTACGCCTACGAATGTGATGCATATTCAGCAAGGTAGGATGTAGTTGTATTTGTAGGGATTCCATTCGCAGTATACAAATAGGAAATGACATTTCAACGTTAATTGCGGCTGTAGATGTTGACTTAAACCAGCCTCCTTCAAATATCTCTACTGTTTTTGATTTTGGCTTCAACATGTGTTTATGTCTACTCTCTTGTTTGTATTTACTCTTTGCTACGTTCTAGTTAGAAGGTGGTTTCATTCGCATCTTCCTTTGCTCAGGTACTATTGGAAGTCCATCGGTCTGTAGTGCACCAATGACACCTCAGCAGATGGCCCAGCAACAGCAGCAGCAAGGCATGATGCAAGGACAAGCAACATCAGCAGGACAGTTTGATCAAAGTGGAGGATTCACTCCACAACAGCTACAAATGCCACAGGGGTATCCGCAAGGGGTACCAGAGAGCCCAGGTAAAGTGCCCTATATTCATTGAATTGCGTATGTACATATTCAGATGTTTTCTGCTTGAAGTTGATATCAAACATTAACTTGATTTTTTGTTCGGAGGAGTCACGCTGTTGGGACTTGCTCTATATTTGTCCAATCTCAGAGCAGGGTTTTCGGGGATTTTTACACCCCTTAATTTCTCAAAGGAAAGAACTTCCCTTCTCTTTGGTCCATAGTTTTCCTACTGTCCGTCATATCTCGATAATGTAGTTATCAAAGAGGCGCAGTTTGCTAATTCACTAAAGGGCTTCCTGAAATCTTGAAAATGTTGTTTTCAAGTACAAGTAGCTAAAGAGATAACGACTGTAGTCGGTGCCTAGAGAAATGAAGTTTATTTTCAAATGCAAGATATCTACTATTATGTGGAATTCTCACATTTTCCTCACTCGTAAAAACCTTCATTTGCCGTCACTGTCACGTATTGATTATATCTGTTTTTGTCGTTGACACCACGTATGATTTTCTTAAAGTCTCGTCGCATGCTCAAGAATTTTCGCTTATCATTCATGGGTGGAAATTTCTTTAGCGACTATTTATAATTCTGGTTTTGTTTTCATTTTGAAGCACACCATCCTTATTGTGCAGCTTGCTGGACACAGTGGTTTTTATGAATGTATCTGTTTTGTAGGTGCTATACAAATGCAGCAACAAATGATGGTCACAGGTGCCAGTGGACAAGGAGATGGCTCACCGGGAATGTATGTCCGACAACAGCAAATGTTGGGACAACAGCAACACCAACAACAACACACAACAACAACAACAAACACACAAATCAAATGATATGAATCAGCAGAAAGTGCAGCAGGCACACAACAAAACTGGCAGCAACAGCCATGCACTCGCCGCACCCAACAAGGTCTAGCCAGTGGAGTTGCTATTTCTGGCGTTGCAAAAGCTTATTTTTCCTCCCTTCGTCAGTTTTGTGTTACCTGCTTAGGTGCAGCCCCTATTCGGTGAAATTTCACGAACCACCCAAAAAAAAAAAAAGGAGCAGTATGTTTGTAGCTGTCAGCTGCAGCGCTCCAGATTTTAATCGCCTCATGGTTTTTCTCACACAACTTGCATCAGCTTTGTGAATTGTTCGTGTTTTTCCTCCCTTCTGTTAACTATCATTTAACTTCGCTAAAAATTTAAGGCAGTAGTCATTCTGATATTCGAAGCATAAAACGTGCACAGTCTGTGGAAAAGGTTGTAAGAAAGACCTGCACAAGAAAATCACGTCCAGACCTCCATTCATTCCTCTAAGCATTGATTAGGAGTATAATCCAGGAAATATGAAGAATCGCGTTGTGAAGGTAGCTCATTGTGCTGGGCACACAAACTCGCATTCATTTTGTCACTACGAATATTTGAGATAACTATTAGGTACCGGATATCTTAATGTCGTTTTTTTCACCAAGAGTTTTGGACCAGCAATATTTCAGTTCAAAACCCGGGGAGCGAATTAGTTTAATCATAAAATGACTTACTAGGATCCCCTCATCTAACAGTTTGAGTGGAAACCTTGCACGATCCAAGCTCGGAATTTTTTGAGTTAAAAAGGAGAGGCAGGTCGGTTTTGACATCCTCTGATAAATCATCCCTCTTACTTGCTAAAAAGTAAGGCCTGGACAAAGTAAGTATACAGCTGGTTAGCGTAGGGTCTGCATTGCACGACAGAAAAATTAGAACTTATCAGCCCAAGTGGGCAGTTTTTTACGGAGACTTTTTTGCAACATAGGGTCAAAAACGCACCCTTTTTGAGCGCGCGTGAGAGGCAGGTGAGCACATTTATCAGAATATCTTGCGGAATCAAATTCATAGGAATGTTTGCGCATCATCATCCATCACAGTGAAAGTATCCTACCATTTCAGCACAAGTCTGGTGCAGCCCCTTCTCAGCTGGCTTAACTAGGGCCATCTTTTTGAAGACGATTGCAGGCATCCTTTCAAAAACTTCACTGTCTTTTAAGAAAACTGAGGAGAACCGGTTGAGCATTCCAAACGGTAGTATTCCCTCTAACAAAAGCAATGTTAGTTTGGTTGGCGGATCTGTAGCTCCCAGCCCGACTTTGATGGCATTTGGTACACACATACGAATTTGCGCAATGAACCCAGGAATTTTCAGAAAAAGGTATAAAAATTGGGGGAGAGGTAAATTGTAAAGTAACAATAGGGACTAATAAGCAACATATTACGTAGTATTAATAAGCAAAAAGAACGTTCTGAGAAATTGATTTTCCATGGTAATCGGCCCCGAAACTTCCTGAACTCAGAAAAACGACATTAAGATATCCGGTACCTAATATTTACTTTTAGGCTTCCTTATTTTTTTTCCTTTGTAGATGATAGTACCGGCACAGATGGGCATGATGGGCGGTAACCCTCAGCAGTATTATCAGCAACAGAATCAGCAGGCGCAGTGGACGCAACAGCAGCAGCAAGTCAGTTGTTGCTCTCTTTTGCTAGAAATGTGGATAAATTATAAGTAATTCGCTCTATGTACTCTGCGTCTATACTCAACAAATGCATTCTTCCTTCTCCCTCCTCTCACCTCACTGTTCATGTAAAGCAAAGATAATGAAATAAGGAATTTGCCGAGTGTAGGCGCAGCCTCAATGATTCATCCTTCAAAAACAATTTCTAGGTGTACATTCGTTAGATTTTCACTTTGCATATAAAAATGTGAACTGAACGACGAAAGAGAAAATGTGTGCGTTTTCTAGATGCAACAGGCACATTTTGTACGTCAACCGCAAATGATGGGGACGACACCAGCGCAAAGAGTGATGGTACAACGTGTACCATATCCGCCGGGCACAGGTAAGATCTTCGCCACTCAGTCTTCCTTCGTTTACACTTCGTTAAACTCTCGCTGTTGGAAACGTTTCAACTCTCACTGCCGGAAGGAACGGTTTTAGAGGATTCGTGCAACAATACTCACTTAAAATCTTTTATAATTATTCACAGTGCAACTGTTTTCTCTGCTTTCTTCTCGTTTTGCTTAGTTGGCATATCGGGTGTAGTTGAGTTATCAGAAGACCTCTATGGCAGGACACTCATCGACTTTTTCCTGGAGTTTTACATTTTCATTTGCTCTGATTGTGTGGTAAAATGTGGGACTCCAAATATTTATTACCAAAGAATATCCAAATATTGATTGCGAAAGGCTAAAAGTTTTGAAATAGCCTGGTGTCTTTTGCAATAAATATTTGAAGTCTCTCACATTTTTATCACACATTTAGATCAACGTGAGACTTTCGAACAGAATAATTCAAAAAATTTCCATCTATATTTTCTAGCATTTGGATAGTAGGCGGCTTCAGCCAGTTTTCTTATTCACATCAACTGGAATGACGTTTATTTCTTGTGCGATTCCGAGTTTTTAAAATTCAAAATAGTTTATATCTCCTTAGGTCTGGTAAATTTATCTCCTCATTTCCAAGAAGTTTGAAATATGCTCATAGTTATCAGAAATTGCACTTGCGGGTCTATCCTTCAAGCTTTTTTGAGATAATCGTATGGGCCTCAAATGTTTCGGAAAGTTTTCTTTTCGCATAACATATGTGTAGCGAAGAGCCAATTGGAATGGTCCTTGTCTTTCAATACTGACACCTATAAGCTTTGTCCTTATTGAAAAGTGTAATGGATATGTTTGGTTACAAATATGTGCACGTTCAAAAGTATTTTCTCGAGGTTCTCTCTTTGGAATTTCAAAAAAAAAACTTCTTCGAGATGATCATCCTATCATGAAAATGTTTGGCTGCGTATTATGATGAGTTTTTGATCTCTGTTTACTTTTTCTCGATGACATATTAGGTTTTTTTTTCCAAACAGCTACTTTTCTGGGTTCGTCCGAATAGATATCAGCAGCATTATTTGGAAAAGCCGTTCGACTTCTCACGTTTGGAGGAAGTAATTTTCCAGTTTTATTACCTTTCGTTATTTAAGGCATGATGATATCGAAGTGGAGTAAAGGGCATTCATTATGTGTTCATTTGTAGCCATTGTATTGCCTTTTGTTTCGCAAAAGCTGGTGGGCATTATACCTGCATCTTCTTTTCCAATTTTTCATTTTGCATGTAAAGAAATTATGCATTCCATGTGGTATCATGTGATTTTCGAGGACGACATTGCGTGCGTGTGTGACTTTTGATACTGAGTGTAACCTGCAAACGTTGATTCGCTGCTCCTTGATTCCTTACTATCTTGATAGCTGCTGAATGGTTTGCTTTTTTATTATCTTGCTTTAAGAGTCACAACTGAGCATCGATTAATGTTTCGCATTCCTGTGTTGAGAAAGGTTCTGGTGAATTGTTGGACTGACTTATTTTGTGTGAATCTCTTTTTAATGGTATTTTGAGCAAAGGGCGTGCTGAGTGGTTTTGGGGTAAGTTTGTAGCTCGTGCCCAGGTGAGTCTGCAGGCGGAAAATAAAATGGACATTAGATGGGAACTCATGCGTGACATTGCTTTTTTGACTTCTTCATCATCTGTGCTACCAGTAATGCAGATGAGCAGTAGGACACGTAATTAGGGCGTCAAAAAAATCAATGTTAAGTGTAATTTTTGATGCTGTTCAATACCTTATTCCACGCCTATCTGCATTGCTTCCGGCTGCGGGAAGCGAAAGACATTTGCGGTGAAATTTGAGATGTAATTCCGTTTTACCAATTTATGGACGCTTCGGTGGTACGCTAGATGCTCAGATGTTTTTATGTTGGGCCAAGAAAAAGTCTTGCTTGCAGCAGCGATGGCGATGTGAATTCGATCTTCAGCTGTCTCACATTTCTAAAAACATCCCACATTATCTTGCCTTTTCTATTGCTTTCCGTGGCTAGATTGAGCTTTTTCATGCTTCACGATATTTTCTCGTCGTCGCTTATTTACGATGGCTCTTGGAAAGACTCTCTGTCGATCGCTCACTGGTTCGATAGTGTAATCTTTCAGCATTTTATACCGTTTTCCGTAGTCATTTTGAATATTCAGCAGTTTTCGGTCTTCAGTTTATTCCCCAAACTGATGGGATTCCTTCGATCTCTATGCTCCTTAATCTATATTTTTTACTTCTTTTGAGGTGTTATTTCCATTCTGTGATGTCAGCTCCATGGATTGTCCGTTCATAAGACGTGGAGCCCCATAGCATGGTTCTGGCATTTTCCTCACTAGAAACGCGCGCGCTGGAACGCAGTGATTTTTCGGCCTCTGCGAAGCGCAGCAATGAGGCATAAAATCTTTTGCCGGCATTGTTTTGTTTTGGTGCACTAAGACGGCGACTTGAAATTAACGCGAAACCGTCCTGGATTCCATTTTCTCTGAAATGTGGCATCGCTTGTTAGCTTACACCTGGATCAGACTTGTTGGGGTCTTTTCGACTGGATGTCGCCATTGCCGCTAGATAGATTTCATTCGAGCGTTCAATCATATGTGGCACTTTCTCACTTTTGCTCTAGGATTTCCACTATACTTTTTCCTAGACTTCCACCCAAATCATATAATAGGGCGAACTTTGGGCTGATAAGAGAACCAAGAAGAGATGTTTCGATTCAGGGAATAACGGGGTGCCTTTGAACAATAATGGGGCTATTTGGCGCTGTGTCTTGAACACTTCCTATGCGTGCTAATCCTTTAGATCCCCGCCCGAGACAGCGGCGCGTTCACTTCAGTAATTCTTCGAAGTGCCCGTCAGCTTGCCAAGCGTCGTCCGAAAAATTCCGGTCGAATGGCACTTTACTCCTTAGATTTCAACGCTATTCTTTTCTTTTCTCTTTACTGCTTGCAAATTTCAATCAGTATGAACTGCTTGAAAGAAACTGTCGAAAGGGTTGAATTTTGATTTACTACTTCATTTGCTTTTGATAAGTAGTCTTTAATTGTCAAGCTGAACCGTATTCGGTTGCTCTGCTTTTTGAAGTGCAGGCCATAGTTCTTATCTCCCCGAGATTCTGCAACAGCATCTATTGTTCGAGATAGTTCGTTACTACACCCATTTATTGAGGCATAGTAATTATGACTATTCTATGGGGATGCCTTGCGGTCGATTTGCCTCTCTGCGTGTTCTTCTGATGATGCTTCGACTTTCGGTCTACCGAAAATCCTTTCATTCATTAATCGTAGGTATAGCTGTTGGCGGGATGGTAGAACTGGATCCAATTTTCGTGCATTTTACTTTATAGACAAGTAAAGGTCGTGCAAATAACTTTCCTAATTTTCTGTTTGGCCAAATCTTCAGAAATAATTCGCTATGAAGCGAATTCAAGTACCTTTAAACCTTGGTTGTACTTTGCACTCCTCATGATAGCTCGAACGCAGGTCAAATATGGTTGGGTGTAAAAAGTTTTTCAATTCGGTTCCTTTTTCAAATTACAATTTCGGTTCCTCAAAAAGTGCTGTTGTTCCTAGTTGTCCCGGATTAGGAGTTTTTAGTAGATTTATCCGCCTATCATCCTCAGTGTAGTGTTTGTTGAGTTGGCAGGCCACGGCCATATTGTCCGCTGCTCTACCACATGTGTGTGTCAGACCTGGTCGAATGTGGTCGTTCAGGCAAACTACTTACATGATTTAGGTTTTCGCTTACATGCTGTGTTTGGGTCCCAGAAATATACCGCACATAGGTTTTTTTCGCCGTCTCCCCAAGGCAAGTTTGGTGTCAGGACGCCTAAATCTTTGTGCTGGCACAAAGATTTATTGGGCGTGCTCTGTCACTGTTTATCTCCTGACCGCCTGCTTTCTGTTTTATGAGTTTCGCCAAGCTCTTTGTAGAGGACGGCGCTAAACAACGGAATCATTCCGATTCCTTTGGAATTGAAATCTTTTGCAAAAAGTCTTGAGCCTCAGTGTTTCCAAACCTGCAGGATAAAATATTTCCTAAACACAGTCCGGCCTGAAAATCTTGTGCAAAAATTGCAAAATTCATCTTAATCAAGTTGGGAAACCTCAAACTACTTGGTGAATAGTTGAACTAGAGGGGCAGGCATAATTACGACAAATCAAAAGTTTATCTCTATCTATCCTAATCTGTATTTTGTGCGGCAAGCTCGCCCACCAAATTGCCGGCATAACTCACGATACCCGCTCCAGTTATTTATTGTAATAATCTGCGTCCCACATTTGCTCTGGACTGAATATGAGATTGATTCTGCCGCCGCGTCCGTTATAGACGATCAAGATGTGGTTTCCTGTCTTGAGATGATAGCAGTTGAGGTGAGAATTAAGCATGGGTCAGGTTCCAACTTCTAACCATATTTAGTGAGTTGAATCGGTAATGAGGGATCTTGTCATAGAAAGTATTACCTTTCAGAAGAGGGAATTTTCGACGTTTTCATGTTCAGCAGAACAAAGGAAGGGTGGCGGGTCTGGATAGGCGTGGTGTCAGTTCCGAAAGTTTTAACGTAAGCGATGATGCAAGTAACGTACAAAATGCTCTATCAACAACTAAGTTGATTTTTTTTGTTTTGCACTTGGTTCAAAAAAAGTAGCATAGTATTCATCACATGGGCTGCAGTAAAAACTGGGTTGGCTCAAAGAAAATCACTGACTAAGAACTAGTATAAATTTTGCAAAGCAAAGCAGTAATGTCGGCCTCAATGCTGTTTTATTCAATAAGATATCAATCAATATCTATGAAAATACAGGTTCATTCCATGAATTGGTAAATTGAAACAGCAATAAAACCCTGAAACACTTCATTGTCGCAAAGCAGTGACTTTTGTCTCTGCTTTTGCTTTTTTGTTGTACGCATTGCTCTAAATCTTATGTTCTATCACTTAGACGGTTGTATTCCCCCCTCCCCCCCCCCTTTAGTAGGGTCGAATTTTTTTGTTTTTCTCAGCTGGGAGTTTTTCCTCGATTCTGCTCTTGACTGCCTAGCAGCTGAGTCAGCAGTTGAGTGGCAGTGAAGTGACCTTTGAACAGACACGAAAGTGCAAACATTTGGACTCAAATTCAAGTAATATTGTTCAAAAATCCCTCTTCTACAAGCTAACACTTTCAGTGATAAGATCTGTTACCAGTTCAAGTCACTACCTATGGTCAGCAGTTGAAAATGGTGTTCAACTCGATTCAGATCGGAGTGATTGAGCGATTCCGAAGTGTGCCCAAGAATGTTAACTTTTCCTTTCTTATTCTCTTGGTCGAAATTTTAATGCGTGATGGGGTTGCTTTTGGCTTAAGCGGAATTTGAAGGAAGTAGCGCTGTTTGATAAGGCTATGACAGAATAGGCTCAAAATTGGAAGGTTCTCAGTCTGCATTTTAATTGAAAATTGTGAATTCAATGATGAGGTACCATCATTTCGAAAGGCTGTTTTCGGCGTTAATAATTTTAGAAGGATTAATGGGGGAGCAAGATCAAATTTCGCTCGTTGGATAAGTTGTTTGAAGGAATCTATTGCTTTGATTAGTAAATTTAACTTCTCCACCAAGTGGTTGGGAACGGCGAAAAGACATCGATAGACGTGTGGTGTGCCTTGTTGGTATGTGTACAGTGTTGGCCGACCTCACTTGAACACGTAGTTGGAGTGCGACGTAGATGAGTTTTTCGGCCGTTTTCGTATTTCACGCGCAGGCGGGCGCAATTTGCCTCTCATTCACACCATGGTTACCAGGCAGTTGTGCAGAGATGAGAACCAGTTTGTTACGGGATACGTACGCGATGTTTAGTGGAGGAAATGTCTTCTGAGTGTCATTTATGTCCTTCCTCTACTTGCTGTACTTTGCGGTTGGTCCATACGTTGCAGTTTTGTTATTTGAACCATTTTATGTATTAGTAGACCGAGAGTTTGAAATTACCCTAGAAGTAGTGCTTATTAATTTTGAGGAATTTCTGTAGACGTTCGAGCTGTGGCTGCTATCTGAATGCTTTGATGTCTTTTGTAGTTTGCTTTCATACTCTTAAGCGTTGAGAACCGTTTGACACAATTGCATACAAGCTGTTGCCCTTGCCTTCTGGGGCCTTATGCTGTCCTTACCCCAGGGCAGGAGAACAAAAAATCGCTTTGAATTTATTCGATTTCGACGACATAGTTACCTTACTTTTTGCACATGCTTATGTACTTTTACACAAGTACATATTTTACAATTAGTTTCTTTTTAGGGCGATTCTAGTTCGAAAGGCAAAAAAATTCCAAGGAATTTTTGCCTCCTTATTCTTGAGAAAAGATGACGATAGCCCCTGGTGAATAGGATCCTTACGTGCTTTGTTATGTCGATGTATGTGTGTATGGATGATCCCACCGTGTAATCGCGCCGACGATCGCCGAGTCCTTCAATCGATATGCACAACGTTATCGCAGCGATTTTTCTTGTTCCTCACTTCAAGCAGAAGACGCAGGAAAAATTAGAGGAATGCCAATAATGCGGCGGGATCGATTATTGGACAGCATATCGCTCGCGCGTTATTTCTTGCGTTGGAGGTTGTCTTGCCACGAAGCTATCATCATACGGTAGTTTAATGATATCCCGACTATCGTGAAGACGAGTGTTGTAAAGTGACTTCATAGTCTATGCTTACATCCTGTTAGGTAAATAACTCGAATGGGCCACTACCACACTCAAACTTACCGTAACCCGATAGATTTGCCAGATTTCTCCATACTACTATGAATGAACCTAAAAATTTTGGTGCTGCGTTGAAGTTGCTCTTATCTACGGAGGAGGTTGGTGATTTCTCAAGATGGTTTTTGATTAGTTTCCCAAAAATTTTGGTGGTTTTGAGAGTTATATCTTTCTTTTCCGGAATTTAAATTGTATTTTTTGAATTTGCTGTTTTTCAGTGAAACAGCTTTTCATACTTCAAAAAGGGTGCTTAGTTGTGTTGTATCTGATGCTGACATGTGTCTTCAATAAGATTACGATTGAAAAAAGATTTCGGCGGTTGAAGCAGAATAGTTCGGAATTTTGAGCTCCCGTGATTACGCGGCTTCTCTTTATCCCCTGCTTCAGCATGGATATAATGACCTGAGATGAGCAGTAGATTTTTAGTCTGTCTGCTTATAGGGTTGAGCAGTAGTCTTTTCAGGCTAGTGGTTTTTTGAATTTTGTTGCTTGTTTTTGAAGAGTTCGACGTCGTTCGTAGTCAGTCTTCCGCTTATTATAATGAGCGGCACTTTTATATTTGTTACGTTGGGCGGTCTACACACGGGCCCACAGTTATTAGTTTTGCACGAGTAAAGCGGCTCGTCTGTGCTAATGTTTCCTTTTGCTGGTTCTCTCCATGAATGCAGGAAAGGGAATAGGGTTATCGGAGTTTTTTATCCTGTAGTTTTAATAGTTCCGTAAAGATAATAGGGCTACCGTCCTCTTGACTAACCACAGTGTTTTCTATTGTTTGTTTTATAGGCGCGTCATTTGCACGCACGCACGAATAAATAAATAAATAAAAGTCAAGTTTTCTGTCATTTCTTTTGTTTTTTGTTCGTTTCTGAAAAATCTAGATCGTTGATTTAATAACGTAGTGTTCTGGCTTGACAATCCACAGCACCGCCTGAGGCAAATTGATGAGAAAAGCCAGAAAAGGGTAAGGCTTGTGCTGATTGGCAAGCGTTTTCGCTTCAAAGACAATTTCCTTTTTGTTGTCCGTGATTACCTTTCTCTAAGCCATCACTGCGTGGTCAATCCAATGTGCTTGTCTTGGTGTACCCCTTGCTGCATAGAGAAGGCTAAAATCTAGTCTCTATTCGTGACAAGTTGTAAGTTGACCATCAAGAAGGGATTTGGGTACTCTCGGGAGGGCCTGGGGGGGGGTGAATTTTTGTACAATTATGCTTGAGATTCTTATCAAATATGTGTGGCCTCCTCAGCACCTGGTCTGCGCAGTCGAATGCCTTCTTTGATGTATTGTATTGGTTTTGCTTACTTTTTGAAAGTTTTTCTACGATTTCCTCATGAGCTCTGGAGTGCTCACTAAAGCGCGGAGAGCTATTGAGTTTTTATGTCATCCAGACGGTGGTTCGTTGACAGTTGCTCTTATACACGAGAAGTGGCTGTGTCTCAAGATGGTTTTAGATTAGTTTCCCAAAAGTTGGTGGTTTAGATTTATATCCTTTCTTTTTCTTGGCAGTTCAATTGCATTTGAATTTGCTGTTCCCAGTAAATCACGCTTTCATACTCAAAAAGTGCTTATTGTGTGTATCTGATGCTGAAATGTGTCTTCAATAAGATTACGATTGAAAAAAGATTTCGGCGATTGAAGCAGAAATAGTTCGGAATTTTGAGCTCCCGTGATTACGCGGCTTCTCTTTATCCCCTGCTTCAGCATGGATATAATGACCTGAGATGAGCAGTAGATTTTTAGTCTGTCTGCTTATAGGGTTGAGCAGTAGTCTTTTCAGGCTAGTGGTTTTTTGAATTTTGTTGGCTTGTTTTTGAAGAGTTCGACGTCGTTCGTAGTCAGTCTTCCGCTTATTATAATGAGCGGCACTTTTATATTGTTACGTTGGGCGGTCTACACACGGGCCCACAGTTATTAGTTTTGCACGAGTAAAGCGGCTCGTCTGTGCTAATGTTTCCTTTTGCTGGTTCTCTCCATGAATGCAGGAAAGGGGATAGGGTTATCGGAGGTTTTTGTCCTGTAGGTGTGATAATTTCACAATTGACAGTAGGGCTACCTTCCTCTTGCAAACCACAAAGCGTTTTTATTGCTTTGTTCTGAATCAGGCGCGTCCATTTGCAGGCACGTCGGGAGTATCACAATAAATAAATACATAAAATCACAGTTTTCTGTCATTTATTTTGTTTTTGTTCGTTTCTGAAAAATCTAGATCGTTGATTTAATAACGTAGTGTTCTGGCCTGACAATCCACAGCACCGCCTGAGGCAAATTGATGAGAAAAGCCAGAAAAGGGTAAGGCTTGTGCTGATTGGCAAGCGTTTTCGCTTCAAAGACAATTTCCTTTTTGTTGTCCGTGATTACCTTTCTCTAAGCCATCACTGCGTGGTCAATCCAATGTGCTTGTCTTGGTGTACTCCCTTGCTGCATAATAAAATCAACTAGTCTCTTATTCAGTGATAATTGAATCGACCATCCCCGAAAGGGATTTTGCGTACCAGCGGAGCCGCGTGGGGGCGGGGTGAATTTTTGTGCAATTACGCTTGAGATTCTTATCAAATATGTGTCCCCTTCTCAGCACCTGGTCTGCGCTATCAGATGCCGTCTTCATGTATTTTATATGTATGTATGTATATGTATAGAGTTTGCTCACTTTTATAAATTATATCTGCGGTTTCCTCCATGGGCTTTTAGAGTGCTCACTAAACCGCCGAGAGCTATTGAGAGTTTTTATGGCACCAAGCTTTGATTGGATGCGATTTCTTCCCATTCAAAACTGAAATGTCGTTGGATAGCAGACAGCGATGTCCTCTGTGCGTGGCAGTTATGTCATTGTCCATGACCAAGATATCATAGTGTAACCACTGAAAAACGAGATCGACGTCGGCACTCCTTCGGTCCGCTATACTTCCATCGTTGGCCGTCGATGTCGGCGTCGTCGGTTTTTTTGCTTCGGTTAGTTGGTGGTGTGCGTTAGTCGGGCAGCGAATTAGAAGGCCGACACTCCGCTAACACGCCACCGCCAAGTCGACAAGGCGAGGTGGTGCGCTATTAGGCGATGTACGTCATTCGTTTGTTCAGTCTTCATTCATTCGTTCGTTCCTGCCACCAAGCATCTATCGCGTTCTGTAGCCGTCCTTCAACATTGTTAGCGAGTGATTGCAACATCAGATGCTCACCTTACAACATTGGATCCGTCGCTTGCCACTTGCTCAAATCAGGAGCAGAATAGAACAATCTGCGACTCTTGGAAACCAATCATGCATCTCCATCTATCAAATCTCCCTTATCTCCATGAAACTTCGATCTCTCAATTCCGCATATCATCCAAATTCCTCCCTCTCCTAAATCTTCCCCATCATACGCATATTACGTATACCCCCTCAACGCGTAGCCTGTGTAATTGGCGTACTACTACCATGCTACCGATACCCACGCCTAACCTTTCTATCTCCGTCCAGCCCTTGATGCAGACTGTCTGTTCCAGTGCACAATGCCAGCACTAGTGTGAGAGCGGTCAACGACGCCGCCCCTGCTGTTCGGGGCAGCGAACCCCAAAAATGGAGCGACGCCGTCGCAGCGTTGGCCTCGCCGCTTGCGCGACGAAGCCGAACACCGTCGCAGCGTCCGGCTCGCCGCCCGCGCGATGGGGGCCGAACACCCGCGACGAAGCCGAACGCCGTTGCGGCGTCCGGTGCGCCGCTTGCGCGACGAAGCCAAGCACCGTCGCAGCATTCGCCTCGCCGCTTGCGCGGCGAGGCTGACGCTGCGCGCGCTCCGCGCGCGAGCACAGGGAGGTGATCCCCGGGGTGCCGCCCCATCCGACGTGTGGCGACAACCGCTCGCGTTGTGTCCTCCACCTTCTACATAAACGGCGCATAGTACTCTGCGCGGGCCTGCTCGACGCATTCTCTCTCCGTTGAGAGGGCGCAAAGAAAACGATAAAAGGGATGCGAGCACACGCTTTAAGCGCGCCGCTACCGTGGGTTACGGTAGCACTGTACGCAATTACACAGCTACGCTTAGGGTTTATACGTAATATCGTATAA
>MU883128.1:0-14089 GCA_036418205.1 Ostertagia ostertagi
CGCCAGAAGTGAGCAGAGCTTCTCCCAAAGCACTCGAGAGTTCATGGGCGGCTTGGAGCTCATTGAGGCAACATTATTGGGCACTATCGCAAGACACGGAGGCACTGTGATGGCAATGCATTTGAAACCGCGTAAAACATCGCCTTTTGTTGATGCTTTAGCAAAGTTGATGTTTCGCCAGGCTCCTTCCCCTCCGCGGCTTAGTCCTAAAAAATGCCCCCGTACCATGCGATAGCGCCCATTTATGTAATCGTACATGATTCGGGCCATTTAGTGTCGAGCCTAATCGCATTAGCTAATTTCATCGCCGTCAGCTATTTCTTGATGAGAGCGCGTGTTCCATTCCTAATAGGGTCAGAACAATATGATCCAATTTTTCGATCCGCATCGCTCTTCTTAACCGTTCCTTTTCTCTATCCGAAAAGGTCAGGCATGGTGGCGCAGGAAATTTCATCATACGCTCTGCCCTCTCATGCCTTTCAAATAGTTTACGGGCTGCTTGAACTCGGTCCTTAAGAAGGGGTCAGTGTATTGTCCTCGTCTGTGTTCTCTCGCCTAAAGAACGGTTCTGATAGATAAGATAGCGACCTCGCACGAAGTGCGGCTCATGCATCCTTCTCTTTCTGCGAGTTACCCTCATTCCTCAGGCTCACATATCTCTCCCCGGTACCATTAAAAGCTGCGGCGGGAGCCGTTCCCTAATCGTCTGCGCTCCAGCCTTTTTCGATAGAGAACACAGGTGAGTTTAGAGGCATGAGTAGTGATTAGATCTTTAGAGAAATATTCTCTTTGAGGAAGGTAGTAGGACCTCTAACCACAGGAGTGGTGGTATTGTCGCGACTTGAAAGCACGCGACAAGGGACTAGATGTGTTCGCTTGACCGCTGCGACCAGGGTCAACCGTCCGTTGGACAAAGTCCAACGAGGGTGGGGGTCGTATTTGGGGTGGAAAAAAGGGGGGTCGTATTTCGCGAGGTAGCGTTAATGTTACAGTAAGGGAAGTGATGATGCAGTTGGTTGGCGCGCTAATTCACGGTGTGTATATGCCCCCCCCCCCAACTAGAAAATGTTGTAGTGGAAATATGGGTGAAATAGAGGGAAAGTGAGAGGATGTTTGCGGTTTCCTGGTAGGTATACCCCGCTAGACGAGAATTTCGGAAGAAAAAGTGAGCGGAGTTTGGGCGTTCAGAATCGAATACTATAGAATGAGCCCCATGATGGCGATGGCAGGCGAGGGTGGTGAAGGGCTGACCCTGAGGGGGGGGGTCGTATCGAGGCCCTCTAGAAGGGGGAGGGGGTCGTAAAATTTTCGAAATCGGTCCAACGTGACGGTTGACCCTGGGTGGAAGTGCCGTAGCCATCGTAATTTAAGCCAGGGTGGAATATCGCTTGAGGCATTCCTCAACGGCGGTCGAGGATCTCTGCCCGATCCGTGCCGTCTGTGCTCTCCGCGCGGATGTTCACTCTCGGCACTACTCTCGCATGGTAGAGAGCTATGGTCGAGGAAATCCTCGACCGTTATTCACCCTGATTCAGAGAACACGTGGCGCCTGCACGCTCTCGCAACTACGTGCTCTCTCGCGTTTTCCTTCTCATTGCAGCGCTGTGTCCCTCTGTTGTACCACACTCGACCACACAAAAAATTTCAGTGTTTTCCACCATCGTAAACTGCGAAGCTCTAGCGGAGGGTTGTTAGGTAGTAGGGCGGAAGTGGTGTAGTGGCAAGTGGCGCGCTTACCACGCGAGCGGTCCGGGGATCAAATCCTGGGTCGTGAGTCGCCCGGGCCAACCAAGCCTTCCATCCCTCCGGGGTCGGTTAATTGGTACCAGACTTGTCTGGGAGGATAAAAACACTGACTTGTACATCGGCTGGCCCCGCAAGTCATTGTATAGGCCACATCGCATTCAAACGCCACTACGAATGTACAAATGGAAGTAGAATGCGTGCCGCATCCCAAAAGGGATTGATCAACGGCAAATGCTTTATCCTTTATCCATCAAAGAAGGTTGTAAGAGAGGTTGTCAAGATCTGAATACCGTTGTCGAACAAGGACATTACTCATCAATCATTTGTTGATACGGTAGTGAGAAAGAAGAAACCTTTATAAACGAAATAGCTTAAACGGTTCATTTCACTCCTTCTCCAGACGGCGGATAGAAGATAGAACCAAGCCTGTACAAAGAATGTTCGATTTTAAAGTGACTGCAGTTATCTGCTCGACCTTGTGAGGATCAAAAGTTTGGCTGTTCCCAGCGAAACTCAACTACTCATCCGTATCCGTCTCCGGAAGAAAAACTGAAGGCTGTGCACGGTGATTTGATTATTTCCAATTTTCTGAGGTGACTGGGAACGACCTCGGCGTCGGTTTTTCGATGCTCATAAAACCACATTCATCCCATTCGCTGAAAAACTCCAATAACAACGACCTCGACATGCTTGCACGTATGGTTCTCAAGTTCATTGGTTGACCTCTTGTTCCGTCTCCTCTCTATCAACGACTGCTCCCAGGACCTTAACAGCAGTCCCGTTCACCGGCTGCTCCAGGAGGCTTTAAACGTAGCCCATTCACCGTGCGTTTTCCGGTAATTACTCTCAGCCGCTGAGAGACCCAATCCAATATTGATGTCCTACTCGTAGTTCACCTCTATTTGTTTCCTGCTCGAGTCTGTTAGATTGACATCAACCTTTAGTCGGCCAGCGTTTCGGTAAAATCCCTTTCTCCGAAGCTTTGAATGTAGAACTGCTTTCGGTGGCACCAATCCCGGTTGCCCTCTGTATGATCCAAGTAGAAGGCGATAGTGACGCGGTGGCAAGACACGTGCTCACCGTGCGCAGCGCTCAAGAGCGCCAAATGTCGGATCGGTTCTTGTCAAATACTAAGCCGAGCCTTTTATCTTACTGTAATCGCCATTGGCCACCCGGTCCCGCTGTAAGGATCAAAACACTGAACCTTGTCTTGAGCTTAAGCTCCATCAAAAGCCCTACAACCCTGAATGGAAGGGGAGTGCATGGCGCATCCCAGGAGGGGTTCACCACTGAATGCTTCATCTCTCGTTTTATCACCTGTCTGATTCTAGTGGAATTATGGTTTCTGAAGTCTTCGTCCTAAAAAAAAAGAAAAAAAACTGGCTTTCTGTCGTGGGTCTATCGCAGCGATTTGGGGCATTAGATGGCTGCATGTTTCCAGCCGCGTTAACCATGTCCTTTGGTTAGCACGGCCCTGCTCAGACAAAGGGGGGAGATCTTTCAGGGTGCGTGAAAATCCTGATCCCCTGCTAGGCTCAGTTGTATAGGATGCCCGCGTATCTTGCGAATACGCTTTCGATCTGTGTTAGCCGCACCCATTGTGATGCCCAGGCCGGCCATAGAAGTACGGTTTCACGTCACGCATTTGTGGCCGCCTGAGATCAGCCCTTGAAAAAAACTTTCATCCATGAAAAGGTCTCCAACTCCGTCCTTCCCACGGTATCCTTCTGAACCCAAACGTTGTTTTTACACTTCCTTGCTAGGAGCCGAAGGCCTAGATAAAGCCCTTATATCCGGTCGATCAATCCCCTTACAAGGTGACTGGCTGTATTTTCAGGCAGTACTCACCACATCCACTGAAATTTGTCTTTTTGAGCCTATGAAAGGCCTAGGTCTTGACGTAAAAATCTACTATAGCATGTGACTCCCGGTAGTATGGCGGGCTTGCTCGCCGATAGGCTCTTCCCTTGCACAAGAGTAATGTTGACCGACATTGTAAAAAATCTAGTGGGCGGGATCATGACTAACGGATTCACACAGCACTCACAAGATCCATATGATGAGACATCACCCAAGCCAATCAGGCTTTTCTTCCCATCGTATCGTCCAACTAGTAGAACACCTCCTCAACGGGAACGTATTCGACTTTTACAGTTACTATAGCCTTTATATAGCCCGTTCTGTTCGCACCTGTCACAGCTTCTCAAAAAGTTATGGCTATTGAAGCAACTTCTCAGCAAAGTCATTCGTTATTTACCAAGAAAGAGGAAGAGGGTTGTGTGTGCGCTTCTGGAGGAGGTTCTAGTTGCGTGAAACAGCAAAAATCCTTGATCACAGAGAGACCGAAAATGTGTACAAGTTACAGTTCCAGTAGATATAAAAACTTCCACCGCTACCCAACCACAGCTTTGGAGTTTTCGATGATGCGCGCTTCAACCACCTCCTCCCCCTTTCGCCTTCCTCCCTCCACCTCCTCTCCCGCCCGACTTGATGGCGACATCGTCTTGAGGACACTCTCTGCTCACACCCCGAATTGCACAGCCTAGACGAAGAAGAAATTGATGCCGTCTGGCCATCTACAATTTGTAAACGAAGCTTTTACGAAGAAATTTTTTTTGAAAAATTATAAAATTTTTTTTTTTTTTGGACAAGACTAAATGCACACACACTGAATTCGATTGACCTCCACCTGAATCAGGACAAAGCTACCCACAAAGGTCGCAGATGTGGCGTTTCGTGGCTCTAAAGTGCGCAACCCTGGTATTTGTTTACGAGGCCTCATGATAGATACCGTCGACCGCTCTTTGCTCGCTATGTACCCGTGGGCTGTCTGCGTACCCTCCCCGATATACTCCTCTTCAAACGATCAAAAGTTGTAGGCGGGACGTGCTCCGAATGGCGCGGACGCTTGCGCAGCCAACCTACGATCCTATCCGAGATTGGCCTGGAGACCGCGGAAAAAGAGGACATGGGCTATGTATCGACCTCGGTACTGACCACAGAACTCGGGTGCAGGTCGGTCCTATCGTTGCTACTTTTCGAAAAATTTTTACAACCCCCCTCCCCAAAGGTGGATTTGGTACGACCCCCCTCTCGACCCTCGAACTCCGCCCACTTTTTCCTCCAAAAATGCCGTCGAGCGGGGGGTATATAGTCACTCTGAAACCGTAAAAATTACCTAAAATTCCCTAAATTTCCACCAATTTACCCCCTCCTACCTTTAATCCCACGCTTCATTTTCTAGGGGGGTATATACGCGCGCTGAAACGGCAAATTTTCTCCCGCGCCACTCCTCCCATCATCATGCAACTTCTCACAATCGAAGCAAGTACGACCCCCCCCTCTACAACCTCATCAAAATATACGACCCCCCCTCTACAAACTCGTCAAAATGTACGACCCCCCCTCCAAAAACTCATCAAAGTACGACCCCCCCGTTGCTACTTGTAGCAACGTAGGACCGACCCTGCTCCAGCCTGACTCAGGAACGAACATGCAGTGGGTTCAGGCAGGCCAAGCTGGAGTTTGAGTTTCTTACCTTCTAGCTCAGTTCATTAGTTCCAACCTGTCCAATCCTCGACCTTTTTAAGCCTGTAGGTACAATGGTTAACCTGGTATTTGTAGCTTACATTATATATAGGAAACACGCGAACGACTGTCTGATAACACTCCATCAATTAGCTTTTTCTCGCCCGGTTTTTCGACTACCTGTATGTGACTGGTGATTTAGGGCGTTGACTAGAACTATGTTGGCCTCGAAATCAACTCAATAGCACTGAAAACTAGCCGGGGAAATTAGCGCAAGTTGTAAGAACCTCTGCGAAATTGCCCTTTTGGCCTGATTTCCATGGAGATGATCTCACGACAGTCTGTTCACATACTCTGGCAAACGAACTGTCTCATCTAGCTTGGCCTCTTTCGTCCCACCGTCTACTTTCGCTTCCACAAACTCGTGTCATGTCAGCCCATCACACCAATCAAACGTGTCTTTTTCGCTGATGTATTCTCGTGTTATGCCAAAACGTCTCATGGTTTCATCGAGGTGTCTGGTGGTGATACATTTCGAACCGGTCCTGTATCCTACTTCTTTACTGCTGACTACTTTTGCGCAGATCAAAGCTGACGTGTTCTACGAATTCATCTCTGTACTGGCTTGAAGAACTGCCCATTTCATAGAATATTTCGTACCAGATTAGTCGCCCTGGGGGGGGGGGGGGGGGGGGTGGGGGGGGGGGTCAACCGCCGGGACCTTCCTTTCCTGCGCAAGCTTTCTATCCTCCGCTATGGTCCCTTCCTCCTGTGACACCAACACCTCCTGGAAGTGACGCGTATGCAACACAATGGTGTTTCATACAGTAGAAGGGACACAATCATGATATGACGGTAGATTTTTCGCTTCCCTTCCTCATCCTCCCTTCCTCTCTCCACTGCCCTCCAGCTGCCACTGCAGCACCATGTGGAATGAACGGAAGTGTGCTAAGCAGGTGTTTATATAGCCCTAAGAGTGTTATCACAACTATCTGCTACAAAACATTGATATCTCAAATCCTGTAAGCTACCCGATTTGTTAGCGGTTTGTTTATCCCATGAGCTTCCTTCTCACTCACTTCATTTTGCGGACGGACACACATACATACACGCACACACACACACACACTCACACACACACATACAGATACACAAACCGACACACAAAGTTAGCGCTTTATAATATAGTAGGATTTATAATTTCTAACTCCCTTTATTTTTGCAAACTTTGCGCTTGATATCACCAACAGAGATTTACTCTCAATAATGTATTAGGGTATGGGTGAAGCATTTCTGTCCACGATACAAATTGATATCAAATTTTTCGCCAAGTATAAACATTTCCTGTCGACTGCTGTCGTTTATCACGCGGATGGCCCACGGGACAAGTTCCTAGTCCTATATCGCCCCAAACCAACATGCATTCCATCACTACAACTTGGTTGGCTGGTTCTAGACTTTCCTTGCGAAACAAACCGCGTAATTTATATGCACATATCTCCCCGGCCGCTGCAAGCACCAGTAAAACCTTATCAAAACGTTTATGAACTTCTGAGCACTCATGGCCCAATTCTTTGGAAATCGCTTGACTAGCTAACTTCATTGACGATTGCCCCGTCCTTTTTTTAGTCTTGCTTACGCGCAGCGTCAGCGAACATGTTCATCCTGCCCGGCACATTGCCGTGACATACATAACGCACATTTTCACTAAACTTATTGCGTATCAAAGACAACAATATCGAACCAAAAAGGGTTAAAAAAGCGTACGCGTCAACTTTGTTTGCAGTACCAAGAGCCGCGTCTAGCCCACTGAGTGTGTAGTGAACCATGTCATTGCTCCAAGCTTATCACAGCCGCTGGATATCCGCCCTTTTCGCGTCATTCCTATAATGTTTACGGCATATCTGACATGATTTAGGGTTCGCTATAAAAAAAAATCGCCATAAGAACGCGCTCTTTCGGAGTCTCATCCATCCGCTTTGATACTCCTATTCGAGATCAGGAAACGTTGGACTGAGCGGTCAGTCTCGGATCAGCTTCCACTAGTCGAATCGCGCATGACGTAACTGGCCTAAATATATCCCCTTTATATGCGTCTATTTATAAGCATCAGCGCGCTAGCTATTCCATATGGTTTATTGCAGACGGTATAAGTCAAGATCAAAACTAACCATACTGACAAGTCTCGTATCGAACCTTACCTGATTATTGACAATGCATAAGTATCCAAACAACGTCAACCCATCTATGCTTTGTTTCCCACGACCGCATAGGGCGCAATTGCAGAATCAGTCGTAAACCTGACGGCAGTCTCCAGAAAATCGATATCGCGTGTGTTTTGTTGTGCCGAGCGTTGTGCGTGTTGTGTTTTTTTTATGTTCGTGATGGTACGCGTGTTGCTCGGTCCGCAATCACGACACTCTCGCTAATGTTTCGTACCTGCGGACTTGAACTGGGCTACCGTACCACCCAATTTAGAATCAATCGATAATCAAAGACGTGTTCTGCAGATTTATATGAATGTGCGTCCGCTATGCATTTCGATTCATTGTGATAGCAGCTGTTCTATTTTGTACATGGTATTCACTGACTCGTAACATTCCACACATACGTACATGCGCCAATCTACCGTCACCGCTCTATGTTCATCCGGTAAGTGAGAGCGCAGAGAAGCAGGGTGCAGGAACTTTTCTGCGTCTCTGCCCAGTGTGCTTCTTTCATTCCTCAACGCCAATGGTTTGATCAGCTTGTTTTGGAAGCCAAAAGCTGCTTTCCAGATACACTCAACCAGCGACTTGCCGGCGGTGCCGCACGAGCCGCGCTCGCCGATTACGCCACGAATTCGTCTTCTGCCTCATTCGTTGTGTGAAACAAATGCGACCGTCGTCTTTGTGATCCACTCGGATGTTCGCAACATTGTTCAACGACAATTCCAGAGGAAACAACTCGACGATGCCTGGCTGGAGACGGTTGGTCCAAAAATTTTCAAAACTTGGAAAAAAATTTGATTCAAAATTGAACTCAAATTCAGCTCAACGCTAGGCGTATCTTCGTCATTGGCAGTACTGCAGAACCCACTGACAAGTACGAGAAGGAGGCTGAGAAGTACAACGATTTAGTACAAGTGGACACGATCGAGCACTACCACAACATCACCGCAAGCCCGCTAGATGCATAATTTGCATTGCCTACCTAGAAGTAATTATTGGCATGGGTATTGATGAAGTCTTAAAGGCAGAATTCACGATGAAAATTTAGCTCATTAGAAATAAGGGTAGAGGTGTCAGTGGAACAGGGATGAAGAAGAAACCATTTGAAACGGCCCGAAACCCGAGAAATGGGACCCCTTCCTTGCTCGTTGATTTGCGCATTGATTGCGACTCTCATCGCTGTGCCCTCTTCAACAGTTCGCTCTCTCTGCTATCTAACTAACTCGTCACATAAGAGCCTGCAGGGCGAGTGCTTAGATGTAATTCGGTGGGGGCGTGGCCGTGTCCCGCCAATTCGCGGTTAAGCTGTAAGCCATAGGCCTACTGAGTGTCAATATCTTTGCCGCCTCCAATTGCGCGGCGGTAGCCGTCAGCCCCACCCTCAGGCGGAGAGCTTTCGCCCTGCTCACCCAAGCTCACGCGAAGCTCCCTCTTCCTTGACTTCCTTCTGGTATCGCCGGATGTATCACATACAACTCTGCGTATGGAGCGGAGATACACGTTGTGCGATGTTTCAGCTGACGGAGCGGTGCAAGTGTCGAGGTTCGCCCTGAATTTGTGGCTGCTTTTCAGGCTCAAGCGTGCGTTCAATACTGTCGTCATGCTCCGAAACACCACATGTTATCAAACTCGACGATGAAGTCATGGTGGATCGGGTTGGTGTGGGATACCTAGTTGACAGGTATGTCTACATTCTATCAAACGTGATTTCCTCTCCATTTTCTATCCACTCATGCCCCTGGGTCCAAATGTCTGCCAGACTCACATGAAAAACTTCTCCACAAATTCAAAAAAAAAATTAAAGGGCCACATTAGAGCAATAATCACATCTGGATAGGCCAGGTGTCTGTCTTCCCTGGGAATTTGTGGGACGGACGCCTTGGCGTCACAGGCAGCATTCACCTTGACCATTCAGGCCTGCCCTGCAGCCCACGCCATCATTGATCAAATGGAAGCTGATACAGTAGAAATGGTAGATACGGAATAAAGGGCAATTATTTCAGGTACAGTACATCGAGGCGAATCCTCGGATGTCGTGTGCTAAGGCATGGCAGTGTTGTGCGGACCCGAGCATCAAAAGGGTAAGCCGCAACAGAATCGAATTTATCTATTTCGAAAATGTAAAGTGAATTAATAGAACACAAGACTAAAGTGTGCGGCGCCTTCTAGTCGTTTTTGGAGTGCGCCACGCATGCGACTACAATTCACGATCGCAGAGCATTTCAATGTGTAAATTTCATTGACTTGAAGAGGTTCTCTCCCAGGGAAGCCGGTTAACCTTATAGCTGACCCACTGCAATTGAAGGTTTCGTTGGCATGAGCGGCGTCCAACATGGGTGCAAGGACAGACGCGGGCAGACAGAATGGCCCGCGAGAGCCTGTATCGAGCTTGTAGGGGTCTGCGAAGATCAGCCATCCATGAATTTCGTCCCCGGGTCCGTCTGTTTGCTACAGAAACTTGTTTGGGAGATCAGCAAAACCCTGAGTGAAACCAAGTATATCTTTAGCAGCTCATTGATTGAGTCTACTAAGCTGTCAAAAAAAACTACGATCTTGAATAAAAATAAATAAATAATAGTAAAAAAGAAAAAAAAAATAAATAAATGAATAGTAAGGGGCGCAAAACAGTGCCGCCCGATCCCTAAACGCGCCATGACTAAAAGAGGCTTCTTAACAGAAGGCAGCAATCCCCTATGCCCTCAAGCTAACCCACAGGGCTAACGGCAACCCCAGTCCCAGAACACCGCTACAGACTATTTGGGTGGGGGAGGGGCCTGAAGATTGCCTCCACCGTTTCGTGTCTCATAGCCGCGAAGAGACTGGCCGATCACACTACGCGTTCGATATAGGTGCGCGCGCTGAAGGCCAAAGGTCTTCAAATCGCAGCCCCAAATTCCATCGCAGTTTAGTTGACCGCTACGCAGCCCGCGCGCGACATTCATGTGCTGTTCGCACGTTCAACGTCCATCCCTACGGTTACTGAGATTAAAAAAGTATAAAAAAAAGTCTGCGGCACAACGGCACAAAAAAGCCATCGATGCGCTACCGAAAGTTGCTTCAGTCGAATTCGTCTTTCAAGTATCTCTGACCTCGGCACCTATTGCCAAGGAATGGCTTACGTATTCAGCGGTGACCAGTTACGTCATATGCGTGAGAACATTCCACGAGTACAATTCTTATGGGTGAGCTTTACGCAGCATTTCGGTTAGACTTAAACATGGTCGCGTTGCGTTTGGGCGCGAAAATCAATAGCCATATGATACAGTAATGCGCTGCTATGTCACGCTGAGTCGTCACTTCGACAGAGTGCATAGAAAAAGTATGCCAATTGATTGATTACACAATCAACCGTACCACACACACAACTTGCGAACAATTTATGATTTTCAAAACACACCAATAAAACAAAATAACAATGGACAACATATCAATCACACTACCTAGTTATATTTACATGAATACATTTGAAGCAAGCTACAGCTATCTCGGAACAAGACTATGTGTAAGAATACGAGAAGCAAACAGTTACCATATTTTTCACAATGAAAGCCAATGGCAGTTGTAGCGACCAAACGCCGAGTATGAACGCCGCCTAATCAGCGAAAAATCTTGAATTACTTGTAGATGGACGACTGGTACGTGACACGGGCGCTACTATCCGGCTCAAACACCACTCTTCTCGATCTCAGTGACCACTACTGCTCAACGAATTCCGACGAGGAACTACTCGTTTGGATGACACGAAAACAATCGCTACGCATTCCGCAACGCACCATATTTGGACATTTTCGACCTGCAGAAGAGTTGGTTTTACTTTATGAAAAAACCAATCGATCGATAAAACAAGTGAATTTTAGGTTCCCGCTGAAGCAATCAATACAACTGTGGAATGAGATCACCACAATGAACAACAGGTGCACCTAACACAGTGCTTGGAACCTACAGCCGACTTCATCGATTTTTGTAAATACATTCCCTTCCTGAAGCTTTCGAAATGTAAAATATTAAAATAAACAACATTACAACCGTTAAGGAGTACGTAACAAAATCGAAAATTCGAAAGCAATTTAGCCCAAAGCCAGGTCTGGTGACCTCAATCCAGGAATAAATCAGTGCAGTGACGCAGAGAACAATACCGACTTTTTTTCTCATCATCAACTCTAAAACAAGGAGGGTCTTTCAGGACATGGAGCGTTTTTTCAAAATGGTTTCTGAATGTTGTAGAGGCTCATGTGAGGAACACAGAACCATGGTCCATTTTTCCTGAACGCCCCAGGAATGTCAAAACAGCGGGGAAGAAATGGTCCAAAGTTCGATCCTCCGTGATGACAAATTTTTGCAATTTATGTTGGCGCCTCCAAATTGCCGCAAAACACGACAATGACATCTATCTTACGATGGCGCCATTTGGCGGCAATCTGGGCGCCAAACTATATTGCAAAAATTAGTCATCACCGGGGATCGAACTCTGGACCATTTCTTCACCACTGTTTTGACATTCCTGGAGGCGTTCAGGAAAAATGGATCATGGTTCTGTGTTCCTCGCATGAGCCCCTACAACATGCAGAAAACCATTTCGAAAAAGCGCTCCATGTCCTGAAAGACCCCCCTTGTAAGATAATGGATACCAAAATTACTTACGCCATAGGTGAGATCACAGTCTTCGACGATGAAGTCCATCAATTGCAGCTTGATTGTATGCGTCATGCCACTGACATCGTAGATATTTGAATAATTGGTTGGAAATCTCTACACATAGATGCATTCTAATAGCATCTGCTCAATATTTAACCACAGCGGATATTATAGCATTGTTATGACATCACTTGACAATATTTCGATACACAAAATAATGTTACAAAAATTAAATACGTCGATCATAGAGGGGTGGAGTTGTCTACAGAAAGAGCCGCTCCTCCCCCGATAAGACCTGAAGTGCTTGAAAGAAGCAGAGAATAGGACGCTGTTCTTGTCATTTGATCAGATACACCACATTGCAGACGTCATTGAGGGAGATTCTACAATAAGGTCGGAGGTCACGAGGGAAAATAACCAGCGCAGTCAAACAGCCAGCGGACCCCCTAAGAGTGCGGAGGCGATGCCGCTCTACTCGAAGAAATATGCACAGCAACCGCCTAGCCAGAGCTAGTACTTGGGCACCTCGCACCATTACCCGCCCACCTCTTCGTCATCATACTCCCGTTCAGCAGAGACAGCACTGTTGTTGAAGAGGGCAGCAACGACGCAAGTCGCATGAATCGAAACCAGAAATCAACGCGCAAAGAAGGGGGATCCCATTTTAGGGGTTCTGAGCTATTTTTCATTGATTATTCTTCATCCATGCACCAATGAGCACCTCGACTTTGATTTCTAAGGAACTGCCTTTTTATCGAAAATTCGATTCTCAAGAAAAATCACCTCACAGAAATTCAACGGCAGCCTGTGTCGCAGTGGCAGATCTACCACTGGACAACAAGCACTTGTGGAGATCCTCTCCGTGAGTGTTGTACAAAGAACTTTTTTGTGTGAAGGGCAAGTCTGCAGAATGGACAGTCTATGTGACAAGAGATTCAGAGCAGACAAAAGAGACTTGGAAAGGATAGAGCGCAGTGACAAGCGAAACGCAGACACGAACGTCTTCACAACGGTGGCCCACCCTTCACTGCTAAGCATTGAGTGCTCTGGTCGCGCTGTTTCGAATTTGAAGAAGTGCACACAACCATCTGCCCTATTGCATCGCCTTTTTATACCATCATTATTAAGAATATACAGCATATCTTAATATTGTTTAAGAATGCTAATAAATCGCTAATCGCCACTAACGGCTATCACGTCTTCTATACAGATGGTGAATCAACAAGTAAAGCTATAGATATTACAAACCTGCTGATCTTAATATACTTCACAGAATATTTGTTAAAAAACAGTTATTGTACATTTGGCAATCATATATTCAAACAAAACAAAGGAGTACCACAAGGAGGTAATTTCAGTCCCCTATTAGCTGATCTTACCCTCTCCGTCATGGAATACAATTATGCAATAAGTATAAGTTTAATAAAAATAAGTATTCATTCCATTCAGATATATGGATGATTTGCTAGTGATACATAACCAAACCGAAATGACATTGACATACAACTAGCAGAAGTGTATATGAATACACTTGAATTGAAGAAAACACATTTAAGTGAAACATCTAGTAATTATCTGGATTTAACAATAAGTATAATAAATGACAGAGTTATAACTAGATTGTATAACAAAACAGGATGATTTTCAGTTCAAGGTTATCAGATTCCCACACAATGACACAAATATCTCCATAAATAATAAAGGCTCCGTCATATACACTGAAACACTTAGAATAGCTAACACTTGTTCCGTTTTGACACATTTACTGATAAACTAACAGAGTTCATAAGAGTGTTACTAGGAAATGGTTACCATGAGGAACTTTATTATATCTAATATAGTTAAGTGCATTTATAAAAATAAGTTTATATGTTATAAATTCTCAATGGCTAATAATTATAAAAATGTTAATAAACTAGTTAAAGGAATACTCAATCAATAGCTTATGCTTAATTCAGTGGACAGCTACA